>VZRS01007687.1:903242-963913 GCA_013398055.1 Ifrita kowaldi | reverse complement strand
TTTCTGGCCTCAAGTCCGCCTCTGGAGGTTAATTGTACCTGATGGTCCTCTGCGCTAAAATCTCAGCCCCTTGCGATGAAATCCGGAAACATTTTGATGGCTCCGATAAGAACATAGAATCGCCCAAATGCTTTTCGTGTTTTTCTGGTGATGGTTGCTGTCTTTGGATGCCAAAAAGGTGTGTGACTAAGCGCCGTGGTGTTTAGCTACGGCATCAGGCAACCGTTTTAAACACAATGAAAAATCTTAGTATAACATGGAAATGTTTCTGTGAGGCGTGTACAGCAGGTACGGCCATTAGTTTTAACCTTAGGTCCTGCATTGTGTTAAGCCACGTAGGAGGATCACCTTGCCCATTGATTTTACAGGAGGTTTTAGTGGCGTATAACACCAGATTCACTACAGCCTTGGGGAAATCAATAAAACAAATATATTTTGTCCTCTGACATTAAAGTTTGTGCTCACTAACTACATAGAAATCAAAAACTTGCTGTCTCAGTTAAAAAAAAAAAGTGGAAATTTTTGCTAAAACTGTGTTTAAACACTATATTACAAATGTATCTTTTGTGTTGCACAATTATGGCTCCTTCTCAGCATCCATATCATTTAAATCCCCTTTTGCTGGTCTAGCACATCTACTGTTTCACATTTTTATCTATGTACCTTTCTTCCTCCTCATTTCCATATTGAATACTGCATTTTCTCAGAATGGTCCAGGTCTTTTCTAAATACATCAGCAGGTTTAGATGTGCTCTTTCATCTCCTTCCTCTCTACGCTGTTCCTCAAAGAACAGATGTTAGACTTTAGCAATGCTCAGTTCTGGGCATTTAACCACTTTGCCTTTTCTTGGTTCCTTGCTTTGCATTTTATTTAGGGCTGCGCATATGTTTTGCAACTCTTTTGTTGCAATTTCCATGCTGAGTCTAAAGATTTTATACCATTTCACATAGGATCTTGCTGACTGGTTTCCTCATTTTTTACGATCTCCTTTTCGTAGTTTGGTTTTGTATTCCTTTAATTGTTGTTACTTTTCTCTGTGGGTTAATTCACAGGTAATTAAGTTGTCCTTGTAGTTACTTACACTTTCTCTATGATACCTCAGTAATTTCTTTTAAATTAGTCTTGTATCACCACATCTTTTGAGGTCTGACTGCTCGTAATTATTAATTATCTGCAAAAATATCTGAGCTGTGGAAAACCTAAGTACTACAGTGTGATGTGAGGTTCTTTTCCCCTTGTCTGTGGTGCTAAATTTAGTGACTGGAGAACCTTACGTACCTCACAGGGTAGGTACAATACCGTCTCAGATTGTCCTCTGAGTCTCTGGGAATTTGTAATTCAGTGCAGGACTGAGGCAGATGCAGAGCCATTGTATTTTTTCAGCCCCCAAAAATTTTCCAGTGAATGCGTCAATCAGTTATTTGAATGCATAAAATTTTATCAACAAGAAAACTTAATTACATGTGTGCAGAACTACCTCACTTTCTTTAAACCTGCTGCCTGCTAGTTTTGTCTGATTCCCTCCAGATCTTGTGATAGAAGAGAGGTGCACTGACTTTTTACATCTCTCTTCTCTGCCTTTCACTCCTCCTGTCCCTTTTCTAGGTTGCAGATTCCTTATCTATTCATGCCTTGTGTGGAAGCAGTTCCACCTCCTTGATCAGGCCTGACATTTTCCTCTGTTGAACATAAAAAACTGAGTTACTGAGTAATTATTCCATGCAAGATTTTTGAAATGGGGTAAAGTGTTCATTGTTCTCCATGACCCTTTCGTGTCTGCTAGAAAGCAGCAGGAAGGGCAGGGAAGTGTTTGCACTCACACACCGCGTTCTGCTTGTCTTCAGACTTCCTGCCTAGATGCTTCCTGCTGTCGGTGAAATAATTTTTGCCCTTCAGACAACAAAGCTCTAACTGTATATGGGAACCTGGGAGTGCTTCCAAATTCCCAGGTCTGGCTGTACCCTCTGGCTCCATCCCGTCCCATATTGTGATGAGATCCAGCATTCAGCAGCATGACTGCTGTCTTTGCTCTCTCGTTTCCATGGGAGATAAACTCTGGACATACATTCCAGGGGCTCTGTGGACTCCTGTAGGGTGCAGGTAAGTGTTCACTGACCAAAGTGGCAAACAGAAGGATTATATCTCTGTGCACCACCTAGGAGAAGACCCTCAACCTTGAGGGCAAAGGAATTTGCAAGACTTCCCACAATAACAGTTTCTTGTCAAGGAGCACTACAGCAGAACTGAGGAGCGGGGAAACCTGTAGGAAACATGGGCTTGTAGATATCAGCTGTCTAATAAATAAACCAACAGCATTGAATTAAAAAATTTAGAAGATGAATAAATGTAGACTTTTACAGATTCCATCTGTCAAAAACAGGAGCCATGTTAATGTCACAACCAAAGCGTCAGAAAATTGAAAGTTGATGTTGTGTTAACTTCAGTTGCCATACTCTAGAGCAAGTTAAAAAAATCACATTTGCATGAATGATATTAGGTATACAATTTTAGTTTTGCCTTGTCTGTGTTTCTTGTGTCTTGTCGATGTAATAGTCTCAAAGACTTTAATATTATCAATATTAAAGAACATTTGGTATTAGCAATGGCATTTAAATCCAGCTTGCTAAAATAAATTAACATGAGTTGGTTCTTGTAGAGATGGGTCTTAGTTGTAATCCCGAACTCAAGGGGGCCCAGGATCCTGGAGCAGTTTACGTCTAGGTCTGGAGCAGATATACTTTCGTCTTCAATAATTTTCCAGCAGCTATGAAATGTCTGCATGTTGTCTTTGTCTTGCTAGTAGAGGAAGAAGCACCTAAAATAAATGGCTTTTACACGTATTTGGTATGAAAAATGTTTATTTGCTGTAACTCCTACTCAAAAGAAGTGGTTTATTATATAAATTTAATATTTATTTACATTCACATAAAGACTCAGTTCACAAATGGTTTTCTTGATTTTGTTTTAGAGACAGTGGATTTTGTTCTCTGCTGCATTTCTGGACTGGCAATCCTCTGTTTTTATAGCACAGGTAGAGCACAAACACAGTCAGTGTAAACTTCCTCACACTTCCTTGTCCACGCAGTTTGGCCCTGGCCTGGAAGGTCACTCCTGCAAGTACAGTGGAGCACAGCCTCACCTAGCTGCACTCCTAAGGTTGTCAACGAGGGAAGCACATTAGTTCATTCAGGAAGAGCTGTTTTTTTGAGTTTATTCCCTCCACTGGCAGACAGGCTTTAACATTTTTGATGACAAATGAAGTGCTATTCTTAGCATTCTTTGGCTTTTCTTCACTTCCTAATAAAATTCCTTTTCTTCTTCATTGACAGGACTCAGAGGCTTTATTTCATATTCCCTGGTGCTGGGCAGTCAGCCAAGTGCTGGGTTCCCTCTCTGTCAGGCACACGCATGCCGCAGCCATCGGGCGGTTTTTGCAGTGCTTGCTCTTTCTTACGCTGCTTTTTCCGCTCCACAGCGGTACGCAAGGCCTGAAGAATCAAATCTTTGTTGTTCTGGACGTTGTAGTAACTTAGGTTCACCAGTTTGTCAAAATTTTCCTCTGAATAGCTGAGATTGTTTATGTAATATGGGCCACAGGCATTGGCAACATCAACCTCACCCTCTGCCATCTCTGAGGGACTACGCTTCACACCTAGCAGACAAGCAATGACGTGGTTAATTTGCGAAAGAGCAGTTAGGGTCTGGGTGTTTCTCAGCCATGCACAAATAGTGGATCGCAACCCTAAACTTTATTTGTTTTTTGCTCGACTCTGCAGCGATGGGACACAGCATACAAGCAGGCTGTACTTCTGTTTATCTGCTGGTACATAGAATAAACAGGTTCTTGGAAGGGAAGAGGTCAATTAATTTTATTGGATTCTGAAGATTAGTGGATTTATATGCCTTTGACTGCTAAAGGATGGCTGAAGATCTGTGCCCTGGGGCAGAGACCTGAAGACATGGAGATCCACTGCTGTGTGCTAGTCTGTACTCCCGTGTCACAGTCTCACCCCAGCCAGCAGCTAAGCAACACAGCTGCTTGCTCAGTGCACCCTGACCAGTGGGATGGGGAGAGAACCAGAAGAGCAAAGTGAGAAAACATGGGTGGAGATAAAGACAGTTTAATGGGACAGAAAAGGAAGAACAACATAACTCTCATTCTAAATCCCAAACACAGCACTATAGTGGCTGCTAGGAAGAAAATTAACTCTTTCCCAGATGAAACCAGGACAGCCTGACATGAGGGTTCACATACATTTTTACGCTTCCTCATCATTTCCACAGACCCTTTCGTTTTCTGACAGCTGGCATGAGGGAAAGAGAGTATTAACAACCCAGAAATCACAGGTAATACTTTCAGAGAGGGTATCAGAGACATGAGAATTTTTCTGTCAGCCTCCAGTGAGACCATCACATTGCCCAAGAGTGTGTTGCTGTAACAAACAAGAACCCTCCACAGCCACAGATACCCTGCACCACCTGAACCATGGCAGGGGGGCAGGCACTGGGAAAAGTCAGGATCTCACTGATAAGACCTCATGCCCCAAGGTCATAAGACCTTGGGGAATCTTCTCTGCCAACATGGATCTTTCAACATTGAACAAAGGGTTCTGATTTTCCCTGAAGAGTCTGTCCAAGTCCAATAGATACACTCCTCTCAGCTTTGCAGACAGAGTTAGAGCGAACTGGTACCACTCAATTGAAGCAGAGTAAATTTTACACAAAGAATCCTCTTTCTATTTGATCATGGAATAGCCTAACAGTGCAGAATACAACCAGTTTGAATATGTCAGTTTTACTTGTTTACTGCTCAGACTCTAAATTTCCCTCTGAATGAGCTGATGGATGAGCTGCCTATGGAAAAACTGCCTGTTCATGTGGTTGTACTAATACTTCACATGCTCTACAATTTAGATCTGGGCTAGGGCATGGTACTGAAGCACTATAAATTAAGCTGATCTCTGCCTGCCGCTAACAAAGGGCAGACATCCTCTTCCAGCCTCACAGGACCTTCTGCAGCATCCATCCTGCTGCTGTGGAGGTCGGGTCTCAGCTGTGAGGTGTCAGTTCTCCCAAAAAGCTGCATGGACAGAGCCCTTTCATGCCAGCTCAGCTGACACTTTGCCTGAGGAGGCATGACAAGGAGAATCCTTTCCTTCTCTTCCTGTTTAATCTCAGCTTGCAGCTATGAGATGATCCGGTTGGGCACACAAGCCTGCCTCAAGTGCATGCAATATGCAGACAGCATGCAGGTCTTCAAATTAATTTTCTTCATACCTAGTAACACCCCTTTTTACACTCCCTGATAATATATGTTGACATTTAACATCTGCACATCATCTGATGTACACCTAATAGTAGATACACCTGATAGTAGATAACTGACTTAGGCAGATCATCCCTCATTTCTGGAAATTATTGAGGGAAAGAAGGCAGGCAAACTCCCTCACAGAGCAGTACAAAAGGGCAGTGCAGTATAGAAGACCAGTACAAAAGCTAATTCTCAGCTCTTCTTCTTTCTTCTTTTCTCCTTTCTTTAATTCTCTCTACAAAGTGCAACTGCATAAAGTAACCTTTCGGTTATCTGATCAGTGGTAAGAGCTGGAGTAGAATGGTGTGTGTACCTGCATAAATACCCTTGGTCTATTTGAATCCTGTTCAAAACCCCAGCTGCACACCTCAAACATGAAATGAGCTCAATCGACAAAGCGAAAGTATCGTATTATTTTTCACAACTTACTTGATATAAAAGGATAAGAATTGATACAATTGGGACAATAGTTTCTCAATTTGTTTTGGGTTTAAATTTAATATACCAGGTACCAACCTAGAACTTCCAGTTTTCAAGTATACTGTGGGGCTTTGAAGTGAACTCACAATCTGAGTTAGGAATTTTAGCATCTGGAGAAGGAGTAACTGAGACTTTGGTGCCAACAGAGTAGTATGGCATGTGGGATATGGTACCAGGACTTAGAATTCACCTGTTTAGAAGTGACTGGCAATGTTGCTATTGAAACTCTTTAAATTTCAAAGTGAACAGCGACGGTTGGAATGGCTCAGTGTTGTACTTTCATCACTTTGCTATGCCTCAGTGTTACATTTTCATCACTTTGCTTGTGCATGCTTTTGTTCAAAAGGTTATCTGCCTAACTCTAAGCCTGGAAATTATTTCAAACAATGAAATCCTTAGACTCCTCAGAGCACTCTCTAACAGGAGAGGATGACAAGTGTGAGAGGAAATTACCCCTGCTAATTTCTGCTACTGCAGATGAACAGAATATTCTTTTCCTCAATTAACTACAATCTGCTTATGAAAAGCCAAAAAAAATCTGAAGAGGAAAATATGTGCCAAAGGCTGATCCCAGATGCTTTTCTACTATCTAGGAAAAATCACGTATTTTAAGTTTCTTTATCTGGTTCAGATCTAAGCAAAGAGGGTTCAAGTCTGTTATTACAGCATGATCTGAAGAGCAGTTATTATCCAGTAAAAAAAGAGAAAGAAAGTGGCTGCTACCTCTGTTAATGTGATGGGTAACTGTAAACTTACCAGGTGCTTTGTATTCCCTGAAGGTGTCATTTACTAGAGGGAAAAATATCACAATAGGTGTTTCTGGGCTCTCTTTATCACCAACAATGTAGCATTCCTTCAAATGTGGAGTTTCCTGATCATCTGGCACCTTTGTAGGGAAAGGAATTCCCTGTTTTGCAAAGTATTTAGAGGCATCTTTCAGGGGCTGGTTGCCACAACAAGAAAACAAAACAAAATAAAACATCAGAACATATGGGAAGAACTTTGAATTGGACCAAAACCTGACTTCACTGGGAATATTTGTGGGGTAAGTGACAGGTTCTGACAGATTATTGTACATACCCAATATAGGTGTAGGTTGTTTATGAAGCGAAGACTTGGAAGGCCAGAGTTAAGTGAGATGGATCTGAGTATATGTCCCTGTCTTTGAAAATCTACATGCCACATTTGGCTATGAAAAAGTTGCCTTTAGACATCTTTTTATTCCTAAGGAATTTAACATTCCTAAACACAAACTGTTGTTGCATTTATTTGCCTATCTGGTCTTCTGGGTTTGCATCAAACCCTTCTATTGTTGCAGTTATATTGTCCTGAAGGTACATTTTTCCTTGCATAGGAATATGTATGATTGCATTGGGAAATATTTGACAATGTTTAAAGGCAATTAGCTTCATTCATTCTACATCTGACTGCCTTCAAATCAGCTAAAACCACTTACATGTGAAAATGGGCAGATAGAGTTTACTAAATTATTACTTCCTGCTAACATTTGTAGCATTCCATAAAGGTATGTGACCCCCAGCAAACAGTAAACTGTTAACTTATTAACACTTCCCAGATATTGGGGAAAAACAAAGTTCCTATGAGTAGAGGATCAGCCATTCTGGGAACTCAGTGATGAAACAGAGAAATCAGTAAAGAAGAATGTGCAAGACTCACCTCTGTCTGTGAACCTGAGCTGTAGTTGAAATGCAAAATGACATCCACTTTCCTTTCTGGTCTCATAAGGGGTGGGTAACTGGTAGCAAAGGCAAATGCAGTATCAATCAGGATGAGGTAGTCTGTTGCTGTTGTCAGGTGGTTGGGCTGGGAGTCCAGCTCACAGTCTAGGAAAGAAGCAAGTTTTTTCAGAGGAGGTGCCCAGTGCAAGGGAAGTGCTGAGGAAAGTCTATTGTTAATAAAAAGAGACTTCAACTTCTCTTGGGTCCTAGACCTACCTATATAGCTGATGGCTGCAGTTCAGTCATTTCTCAGTTCCTCATCTGGCTTCCGCTTTTCACTCTTTACTCTGCAATTTCTTTGGCTTTCCTCTGACTAAAAGCGATTAACTTGGGGCTCAGGAGAATAGACTTAATTCATCTTGTGTGTGACTCTGATCATGTTGGGGTGGTTTTTTTTTGTTGTTTCTTTTATTTATTTATTTATTTATGTTGTTGTTGTTGTTAATATGAAACAAATTAAAATGGCACCTCTCTCTGTCAACACACTAAAGACTAAATATGTTGGGTGCTTTGCTCACTATGAGAGCAGGCATACAGCTACAATTGTACACGGAACATCTGGTGCCAGACTGAACAAAAAAAAATTCCCTACCTGGATAACAGAGAATAGTAAGGTTGTATCTTACTTAGAAGTAAAAATGTAACAGGAAACAAAGCTCCCTCCCACATCCCCTGAGTACTGGCCGGGCAAGAGACCCTGTAGATAGCACCAGTGCCATGCTGCAGGCATGCAGGCTGGCTGGCTGGCACAGCAGCAGACGTGCTGGGTGACTAACTGGGATTTTTCCCATCTATCGGTTGTGAGACTTCATGAATTCTTTTTAAAAACTTGTTTTGAAGCCTCTCCTGCAACCTAATTTTAGCTTTCAGTGACAAACCCCTTCAAATACTATCAGAACATCAGAGTGAAACAAAAAAGCAGTTAGCTTGATAACTTTTTAAGGACTGTGGTTTTTTGTTTGGTTTTGTTTTTTTTTTTTTTCCCACAAGGATGGTTTAAACTGTAACTCAAAGCAGGGTGCTGTTACCATACCTTTCCACTTGGAAAACTCGCTGTCTAGGTAGTTGTTGTTTATCTGGAAGCCCTTCAGGAAGTTATGGATTTCTGAGGCTGCTGGACGTACCATTGCAATATCTCGGAAAATTTCTGAAAAGCTGTCAGTAGGAGAAACCACTCGAGTATCCAGCTCATTTGGTCTCGTCGGGAATAGGGCTCCATCATCTGCAGAAGAAAGAAAAACAGTTTATGTATGTGGTTTGTTTCATTGTTGAAGTCAATCTGTGCAGTCATCCTTTGGTTTAATATGTTTGGAAAACTTCAACTTCTTTCTCTTTTTACTTCTAGGATTTTCACAAATCTCAAATTTTTTTTAGCTAAGCTTTGAAAAATCCCTTTCTTCTTCTCACTTCACTGTGATAAAGGCTTTGTTTGTACTGCAAAAGAGTTCACCTCGCCTACTAGAAATTTCTTCGCTTTGCTATGGTTTTATCCATTAAATATCTTGCACTTAACTGTCTTCCTTTGCTAGTCCACGCCACGCTTTCTCTCTCAGACACATGAAAAGCCACACAATAACAATCTCTCAGCCACACAAACATAATTAATGTACCTTACTAGAAAATACAAACTCCTTGTTTTAACAACCAGAAATTACTCCCTTACAAGTGCTAGAAGATAAAACAAATAAGCCTTTTCTAAATACTTCTCTTCTTCGTCATCTTTTCTCTTTGTAATGTGTTTGTCTTGTCTGTTTGTCTTGTGTATTTGTCCTTCAAATCTGACCCTACAGATCTTTCCTAATTTTGTATCATGTTTTGCAAATCATCCTCATTACTAGTTTGAAATGACTTCCAACAGTACTGAAGTTTGTGTCAATGCTTTGTAGACTTCAGAAATGCGAAGATGTTTGCTCTTGTTTCCCTTCAACTTCTTGCTTCAGCTTCTGAGATTGAAAATCATGGAGGATCATGGAATGCTACATGATCATCTTCCACCTACAGGGATATTTTTCTCTAGTTTTACCCTTGTGCTCAGAAAACATCTCATAAGAGAGCCATTGTCTCTTTTATTTTTCTGTGGTGGATCCTGTGGGTTCTTTTCACATACAACTGAAATAATTGCCATATGCAATATATGGCACGAATTTCCTCCTGGTTTATATGTGGATAATGGAAATCTCCGAAGAGAACATTCCAAAAGGGCTTTGTAAAATTCAGTACAAGAATAGCAGCACAGAGGAAAAAAAACAAAAAAGAAAAGAGAAAATAAAGAATAACCCACCTAAGTCAGTAATTTTGTCTCGGGTCCATTTGTGCCAGAAGTCTTCTGAATTAACAGATATATACCAAGCATCCATGAGATTCAAGGAAAATACACTGCTCCAGACCCCTGTGGCATAGGATATATGTGACATATTTGAAAATAAATGGGGTGCAAAGGAATTTGCTGTAAAGCTAAATTTGCAATACATTTGCTGTTGAATAACTGTGTCACTGGACACTTCAGGTAATAGAGACAGGAATGTCCCTGCATCACTCTAGAGAAGGTAGGAAGAAAGTGCCAAGGTGTAGAAAGGGGCTGGTGACTTGACAGCACTTCTGATCGCAGAAGGGAAGACCTGGGTCCCTATCTGAAATTGCAGCCAGGGACAGAGAGATTCTGAGTTGCTTCCTTACACCTCACCATTAGCTGTAGTGAAATCTCCACACAAGCAAAAAGTTTCAACTTCTCAAAAAACCCCCTGAAACTTCCTTTTTCCTTCATGCAGTTGGTGGAAGTAGAAAGAACAATGAGGCAAGAGATTGCTTTGGCAAAGGGAAGAAAGGTTTCCTTACTGCTTTCACTTTTTTGATGCAAGAGGGAAAAAAAGATAAATATTACAACTTATATGCACTCTGAAATGGAAATGTTATCTTAAGAATTAATCAGGGCAAGATGTGGCAGGAATTTTGTTGATAAAAAGATGTATTTTAGAGACTCAGGCTCCAGAAGAAACGGATGATTTAACTCAGCAGCAATGATACACCACTTTTGTTGCTGACAAAGGTATATAAGTGCTGTGAAGGTCTCATGTCAGTACGCATAACAACTGATAAAATCGATAAATCTGTTAAGATGAATACGATCACAGAGAAAATAAAAAATCCTGCAGATAGTGACCTGTTATCAGTCCTACTATTTTATCATATACTGTTCCAGGCACATAAAAAACACACTAACTGTTCAATTTCAGAACAGGAGTTCGTGCAAGAGCACATTATATTGTATTACATTACATTTTCCCAGAAAACAAATCACCTTCCAAAAAGCAGATTCTGGATTCTGGGATTTTCTTCATCAGGCGACCCATGAAAAACTCACTGCCAAAATCTTCTGCAGGAATGAAGGCTCCATATTTTGGGAACCCTACCTCATAAGGGGTGAATTCCACCCATTCTAAAAGAAAAGGCATAAGACAGACTGATTACAGCAGCAGAGGAATAATTATTTGAATAAAACATGGTATTGGCCAGGTTAAGGCAGACTGGTTTCTAACTAATACGCTTTGCAAGCAGGCATTTATTTACTGTACATTTCACAGTGGTGAATATGCAGAACAGATTGTCCTCTTTAATCTATATGTCTCTATAAACTTTCTGACACTTTCTACAGAAAAGTCTTCCATTCCATAATGTCTTCCATTGTCCTGCTTTTGATCCTGAATACTGAATTACACTAAGGTCTTCAAAATATTAAATTTCTCCTCTGAGGTAGATTAGCCTTTCAGAGTATTTGTACATTGAATCGATATCAGTATCTAATCCTAAATTGACTCCAATTGGGATTAAATGTTAGATGCAGTTCTGGAGTATTGTTACCTCTAAAATCCTGGTCGCTGATTTTATCCTTCACATTGAGAGAGAGGTAGATGGGCAGGGGGTTTTGACCCTGATTTAGTGCCTGCTGCTGATCTGTGAGCTTATGGCAGTCCTCCTGTTTTGAAGAATGACAGTAGCTGAGGACAACTGGATGACACAAAGAGCCTCCCACTTCATCTAAACCTGGGTTCTGACAATGCAGTGCACACATGACTCCAACTATGATGCTCCCCACTCGTTTAGTTCAGAAAGGTGCTGCCATCCCTATCCCTGCCCCTCCCCTGCCCCAACACTTCAGCATGCACATAATCCTAAATTCATGTTGAAAGAATATGGTAAGGAGAAAATGCTGTTATCCACATTTTTTATTTCAGAAAAAAATATCTGGAAATATTTGAAAAGCACTCTTGACAGGAAATTTTTCATTATGAAAGAGTAAACCCATCCCTGACTTCCCAGAAAAATACCTTTTCCTCAGACCTGTGACAGAGACAAGGCTCATGAAGAGTTAATGTTCAGCAAGCCTTGGCCCTTCTGCTGCAGAGCTCAGGCAGGGTGGAAAGGGCAAGATGGTTTGGGAGCAGAACCAAGGTTTGTGAGTGTGATCCTACAAGCAGAGCTGCAGGAGCTCCCCCTCACCGGAGCAGCCTGTGGAAGGATGGCTGTGCCACCAGTGCCACCAGGTTGCCCTTGGGCTGCTGTTGGTCAGGGAACAGGGCTGTGGGGACACTTGCAGCTCCCTGCTGAACACAGTCCCAGGGAGTCTCTACCACTGTGCTGTGAGCAGGCACAGAAATGTGGATGTGTGGGGGGTTAATCATATTATAGGGGGAACGTTTTCTCATTCCAAAGTATAAATGGCCTGTTGGGAAAGAAATATTCATGAAGATTAAAATAGAGCTTGAACACTGCTCTTGTTGGAAAGGTTTACCAGGTAATGTCTTATTAACAGCTCAGAGATACTGTCTTTGGGCTTGTGATTCTCCTTTGCCTTGTCTTATTGTGCAGCTCTTTAAAAAAGAACAGCAGGATTTCCATTCAAATATTTTCGTGTGAATTCACAGAATGGTTGGGGTTGGAAGGGCCCTTAAAAATCACTTAGTTCCAATCCCACTGCTATAGGCAGGGACACCTTCCACAAGACCAGGTTGCTCTCCATGCAACCTGGTCTTAAACACCTCCAGGGATAGGGAGTCCACAGTCTCTCTGGGAACCTGTTACAATGCCTCACTACCCTTAAAGTGAAGAATTCTTCCTAATACCTAAATCTGAAGCTGCCCTCCTTTAGTTTAAAGCCATTTCCCCCTTGTCTTATCACTACATGCCCTTTTGAATAGTCCCTCTCCAACCTTCATGTAAGCCCCTTTTAGATTCTGTGAGGAATAAATAAAAAGTTGTTCATACTGTAAGTTTCCTATTATTTATTGTCATTCCCATCCTTTCTGTACGAGGTGTGATGTTAAGATCTGTATAATATAAGATCTGTATAATAAAGGCACATGCTTTAGGCATCTATATGAAAAACAAACAGGCAAGAAACCTCTTTTGTACAGGGGTGGTCAAACATTGGCACGTGTTGCCCAGAGAATTTGTGGAGTCTTCAGCTGTGGAGATATTCAAAGTCCATAGCTGAGGGTAGCTGGCCCTTCCTGATCCTGCTTGGATAAGATGAACTCCAGAGGCCCCTTCCAATCTCAACTATTTTTTGGATTTACTGTCTTTCCTCACTGCTGTATTGTCTAGATATTCAAATCTGAAGAGAAAGGTGCTGCTATTGTACCTTTTCATGTAACATGCTTTCAATGATGAGTCCCCACAGATCCGTGAAGCACAGCTGATGTCCTTCCTGTTTCCTCTGGCACAACTCTTTCAAATAGTATTTCAGACGATCAGGGGCAAAACAAGTAACAAACTTATTTTTAAGTACATGCTTTCGGGCATCATTGAGCGTTTCCTTGAGATCCTTTCGGGACCAGTCAGGATCTTCATACAAGTTTGACATGGTCCTAAAAAAAAACCAAAACAAAACGAAAAAAAAAACCCAACCAAAAAATCACAAGGAAAAGCATGAGTTCTGAAGCAGAGCTTTGGGAAGTTATGAAGGTTTGTGTATTATGTCTTCATTTACATGAAAGAACACCATGTGTTTGGTACTACCCACATATTTAATTAATTCCAGATGTGGGAAAATACCCACTGAAACAAACAACAAAAAAACCACAGCAGAAAAAGAAAGCCTTTTCTTGATAGTTAAGATCATACAACTCAAGATCGCTTCCTGATGTCATCTATGGAAAATTCCTGTGTGCTTATCTTGGTCTTACCATGTTGTTCCAGATAAACCAGTGATATATGAGACACAGTCCAAGACATTCATTTCCTGCACACTGAGGAGGTGAGCGTACATGGCTGTCAGAGCTCTGGTTCCACCACCCGTTGTCATGATTGCCACCACAGGTACCTGTTCAATCCCAAAATACATACATTTGGTGACATGGTCTGAGAAGGCACAGAGACAGCTCTGATTAGAAGGAGAAAGTTACAGCACTGATAAAGTAGTAAAAAAATGCTACCAGTCCAAGGTGAAGAAATCTAGAATTAATAATGGGGCTTGTAAGGAGTAGGAAATACTTCATATTTCCCTCTGTCAAGCAACTCTGCATTAGAACATGAAATGCATTATCACATTTTCAGTGCTCTATTTCAAAACCGTTAACAAAAAGTAGCAAAAAATTACAGGAAATTGTACCTTCTTTCATCTGAATCAGATTATTATCAGACACAATAGACCAGAAAATATCAGTGCTGTCTCACAGTTTCCATGCAAGCAGTAATAACCTCCCTTTTCCTGAAGTTTGCTGAAACTTTCGTACAGTTATTTCACAAGCCATATTAGAAACATAATGACTGATGGATTTAAGAGCACAGACCAGTTCAGAATCCCTGAAACCAGAGGCTGGTGACACCATTGCCCTTTCAGAGTTGCTGGAGGGAAAGAGAAACCATGCTCACTCCACCTACCACATATGTATATACAGTACTTAGTATGCAAGTGAGCTGCAATTATTTGCTTCTGTGATCATACAGAAATCCAGGGACTGGAAGTCGTAGAAAAAGAATTAATTCATCAATATGAATTTGCTCCTTTAGCAGTAAAGACGGCTACATTGGAGTGAAGGAATGTCATGTACAAATCATCAGGAGAATCTAGAGAGATTGTTCTGCAGGGAAGTATGGGTGATTATACACCTGAGGGGAAGGGAATGACCCATGGCTTAGGGCATTTAAAGGCAATTTAAAGTCTTCTGTCTGAAAGGTCCAGCTGTGCCAAAAAAGCCAAACTCAGTTTAGGTCAAAACAAGCAAAATTTATCCTGTTTGCGTTTGAGTTTACACTTCACACTGCAGTCATGGGTGCCTAATTAAAAAAACACCACACCTGATTTTCCCCTGCCCTTAAACCTCTGTTATCAAACCTGTTTGCTGAGCAACAACATGCTATAGCAGACAAAGTCAGACTGGCAGTGTGCTGTGCTCACACGACAGGAACCTAAGTGGTGGCACAAAGGATAAACAAAATAAAGTTCAGTTTTAACCGTGAGGGAATGAAGTGCTGACTCCACTGTCTAGATCTGGCTTAAAAGAAACTTTGGCTTTGGTTCTGAGAGACCTAGCCTTTCTCTACATTATGGTGCAGGCTGCTACTGAACACAAGGCTAGATTCTTTAGCTTCAGGGCTACAGGCTTTTTATTAATGCTTCTGACGAATACTCATTTCTTCCCTGGAATAGAGAAAAGAAGTCAGCCACAGAGAAAAGAGCTCAGCTATAGTTTGTACATGAAACTACAAGGTTTCCAGGACAATGCTATATTTTGACGCTCATCTGTGCAGAAAGGAGAGAATAATTATGTCTCAGATACCTCATCATCCTGCAAGTCCTCTTCCAGGTGGAGAATGTCCTTCAAAGCGGCTGCAACCACCTTTTTCCTCTTGCGAATGAAATCCTGCTCCTGGACACACAGATCAAAGCCCAGGCGTACGTCTAGGTCATTCTGGCTGGAACACGGATCAGGTATCATACATCACATCTGCAGTCTAAGACAGCATTTTAATTGCTTTTCCTCATAAATAGACATGCCTTCACTACCGGGTCTATATAAAGCAAAGCAGGAAGATATTAAATGCTCTGGTTTGTTCTTGGAGAAAAACAGCCCGTCTGCCTTTGAACTGAAAGGAATTTTTTTTTTCTCCCTGCCAAAAACGCCTGGAATTAAATATAGCTACAAATAACAGTCGTTTCTTTTTCGGACACAAATCCAGAAGCCTGCAGAGGGCAGTGTTTTAAAGGTGGCTTTTAAAAGCAGTGCAAACTTCCACTGATACCCGTGAAACGTTCTACTGAAGTTGTAGATTTACATGATCAGATGTTGTTTTGATGTTTGTAAGCGCTACATATGGGGTTTGAAAGCTGCTATGAAAATCTTGCATAGCCGTTCTAAGGAAGAAGTTTTTAAATGACAGCTATAAACTGCATGTATATTTCATAGCATATTTACTCAAAATATTTAACAGCATGATAGAAGATGCACCTGCTTTTCTGGAGGTTCTCTCCTGTTACAAGATGGTACATAATGCAACATATTCATCTTATAAATTTTACTAAGGCCGGAATGATATTCCAAAACACACAGTGTGTTTCCTTGATTTAGAAATGGGCAATCACTTCATTGAGTTTATTTGCATTTATCTTTTTGAGCAGACATTAAAACAATAAGTGCAGGTTTTTGTTTTGGGGTTGGTTTTTTTTTTGGCATCTTAAAGTAACCAGATGCTCCGATTTTGATCTTTTAGTGAAAGAAATTAGTTAAAGAGACCTTTTGGGAAAGAGAAAGGGTTTTTTCAGTTAGTTTTGAAATGCTGCTTTTATTGAAAATCTGCATTTTTCAGCAAAATGTAGAGGTATCAGAATATGTACAGTGGCCCTTACCATGTAATATTGATTGCAGCACAATATGAGTAGAAAATTGGTGTGTTTTTATAAAACCTTTTCTTAACTTCCTGTCCCATTACAAAACCTTGGTTGCTGAAAATCTTTGCGTTATATACTGAATGCATATTATTTTATAGTCTGAAATGAGGATGGACCAGCATTCAGGACAAAGGCAGTAACAAAGGGATTGGAACTTGATTGACAACTATCTAAATACAAAGAACCAAGGGGAAAACCAGAGATGTCTTACCATTTTTTCACCTTAAGGAGTAAATCAAATTTTCTGTGCTGAAAATTGAAAAGGTAAAATGATGAATACTAATATTTTGTTTAGAACAGTCCCTTTCGCCCACTCCGACATAGATCTTTTGGGTCATCATTACACCTACAAAACTCTGAATTCTCAAAAAACTGAGATCCCTTCTCAGTATTTCAATAGTAACCAGAGATGTGCACTGATTTAACAGATTAAGACTTTAGTACTATCATCTGTCATCCACATCTTCTCTCTCTCATAAAACTCAGGTGTAGCCTGCCTGGTACTAGTCAGCTGCACAAATAAATACCAGAAGAGCTGCAGTGCTACAGCTCAGCTCCCTGGCAGGACCCACCGCTGACAAAAGGTGTTGAAACCAGAGCCTCTCACATAACAATGTCAGATACAGGGGGAAGCCAGAGAAACAGAGCACCCCATCCGTGTGGCTCAGGTTTGCCTCCCGTGGCAGCGTCCCAGGCTGCAGCCTCACCTCTCTGTCCCAGTGGCACCCAGTCACCTCCAGCCTGGTTAAGTACATGCACAGTAGAAGGAGCATGAGCAACAGTCTAGACATTTTTCTTCTTCCCCCTTCTCCCTTGGATTTCCCATTTTATTTTGCTCCAAATAATTCACTGCACTATGCATTGCCCTAGATTGGAGGGAGGTTAGAAAACAGCTGTCTCTGTGTACAGAGGAGTGGCCCTTGGTTTCTGCTTCTTGCAAATCAGCAAGAATTTCAAAAAGCTTGCAAAGGATTCCCCATGGCCAGCAGGCACTCACCTCACCAACTACTTCCTGCTCGGAGGGGAGTGACTTCAGAGGGATTGTCAGGGGGACACTTCTCCTCCTTGCTCCACATGACATGCAAGCACACTGAAAAGGAGCACGGAGTGCTTTTTGGTTAAAACAGAAATGTTCTCCTCTTGCTGCCTACTCACACGTAAATGTCAGGTCATAGGACTGTCTGTGTTGTCTACCATGTTCTGGGGTAACGTACAAAGGTGGGAAGCTTCCTCTTCTTTGTGAGTGCAACATCCAGGGAGGGTTGCTTGTATCTGGCATAGTGGAAGAAAGTGGGATCTGGGAGAGGGGAGCGGGAATCACAACCCACTGAAACTGTCTGAGTTTCTTCAAAGGATCCTCTCACTGTAAATGTTAGCTCGTTCTCTAAAACAATGAGATAAAATGCATACACAAAGTTACTTACAATTGTAAAAAAAAGAGAGAGGGAAAAAAAAGAAGCAAAAGGTAGCTTTGAACGAATTCCTTCTCCTCTTCCTTTGCACTTGGAAAGCTATCTTCTAAAAGTGATCCAAACCCCAAACATTTCAGGTGACTGCATCATTATAAACGTGCTGAGCAAGAAGTCAGATGGGAATGTGACATGAATGGCACTGAATTTTAGACTGCTGCTTTTCTGTTGCAGTTGCATCATGACACAGTGAATACATCCAGGTACTTTGCATGGTAAACCATCCTCATCCCAGGCCAAACAATGAGCTGAAGAAATTCTCAGTCTCCTAAAATAAGATCTGACTCTGCAGCAGATGACCCTATTTATATGAACAGCTTAGTTAATCCTGCCAGAGTGTGTTACGCATGCTCTGAGATTGCCTACCAGATCCAGCCCCTCAGGGGATGTGGGCAGAGGAACTTCTAGATTCTGGATCTTGACCAGGGTCAGGCAGGAGCCAGCTGCTGAGTGGCTAACCCCTGCAAAAAATGAGGTGTTTCTGTGCATATGCATAAGTTGAAGTGACAGAGATCCTGAGCAAGTTAACGCCATGGACTATAATGCCTGAGGAATTAAGCTTCTTCAGGGTTTAGCAGTACTGCAGCAGAGGTTTGCAGAATCTCAGCTTGGGATTTAGATACCTTCTGTATAAGCATCTGATTCTAGTTGTTTCTAGTCTGGCACAAGATTCTCCATGAAGTCAGAACCCTGAACCTATATCTGCTGCAGGACTGGTGGCAGTCCCTACCACAAATTTTTTACAAATCACCTTAAATGTGATCAATTAAAGCCTTAGTATTTTGATGATGCAATGTCCAGGCCTTGTTAGGGACAGTAAAATCACTAACACTAATTTTAAGAATTTATAATCTTACCTGAAAAACGCTTCTTTTGCATCCTGCTGTCCAAGTGAACTTCCAAACAGGCTTCTTCACGACACTGCAGTAGGTGTGATGAGGACAGAGAATTAGATAACTCATCCAGCTATCTCACCACCAGTGCTGGCAGATGTTGGAAGAGTCATTGTATGAAAGGTCATTGCTTAAATGTGGGGGCCAACTGTGATGAACAGTTTTGCCAGACACAGTGCAAGTGAGAATTAATTTATTGTCACATGGGAAGATGGTGCTATGCTAAACACACTGTAATTTTCAATGGATGCAGACAAAACAAGGGAAAATTATAATAGTCAGAAGGCTCCTCTAAGATCATGCTGGCCTCCTTAAAGATAAATCTCCTAAGAGAAAGTATCACTAAAGAATAAAGATTTGCAATGTTTCCCTCACTGACATTACAGTCAGCTATGGTAAGGAACGATGTGGGAAAGAACACAAAAGAACAGAACATTATTTTACCACTATTGCCCCATTTGTGATGATGGTTTCAGGAGGACCCTGGCTGGAAAACAAGAACAAAAAGATATGTGTTTTATAAACAATATGTTCTGGATACCGTCCTGAACAGGACATATTATTCTCTCTAAATTTTTATTACTATTATTTCCTTTGCTCTTTCTTGTTGTTTCTGTAAGTATGCTCCCATGACACTAGATACCCCATAATGACCCAGCAGAAATTATTAAACTGCCGTAAGGCACCTGGAAAGTCCTTGCAACAGCCTTAGTAGCACAGGCATGGTGCAACACAAGTTGGGTAGCAGCCATGACTTTCCCAGAGAACACTGTCCAGTGAATCTGTAGACTTACTGCAGTGGGATTTCCCAGCCAACTCTGAACTATGCAAGACAAAAATCTTAAGAGAAAGTCACAGAATTAAAAATTCTCAACTCATCTCCACAACATGGAATTTTTTCCTTTCATACAATGATTTTTTAATGCACATATTAAGTTTGGAAAAATTTGTTTCTGGCTATTGAGGTGATACTGCATCTACAAAAGGTTTCCCTGCACTAATGCATTACTCCAAGCTGCTACTCTAATAATAATGGGGTTTTACTCACATGCTCTCCAATAAAAACTCAACTTCCAGCTCCTCCTTCCCCTGAAAATAAAAAAAAGTGCTGTCTCAATTAGCATGTGCAGAGGTTTTCAAAGTGATCTTAATTTTTGCAAGCACAGTGTCCTTCACATTTAGTAAGTAAAAATATTCTGGTTTGTGCTTGCTATTATCAGCATTAAATGACAGAGGCAGCTGTTTCTTCCTCAAGGAAAAGTTCTCAATTGCACCCACAGAACGAAGAGTGTTTGGTGCTTATAAATCTCCCTAACTAACACACTTTCTTCTCTGCCAGCTGAACATGATATGTTAAGGTTTAGTGTTTAGGAATATATTGTGGAAACAGGCCATTTCCCTGTGCTTGCATTGTTTTGGCTTTTATAGTCTTTGTAAGGATTAGATAAACTGTCATCTTCTATCAGATTATTAAAAGTGCAAAGGTTGCCTAAAATTGCATCTACTCTGGGGCTTGGGAATTTGGCCATGATCTGTGCCAGAGGAAACCAACAGGAATTTGAGAAGGCCATCTATTTTGTCACTGCTGTGCAGTTTCCAGGATGTTAATAAACTTTGCTACACTTTTACCACCAAGCTGGTCCTGGTGGTAAAAACCAGAAGAGACAGTACACCTCCTTAAACAGCGGGGTGAGAATGGACACCAAGCTACACTAAATGTCTGACCGAGCTCTTACCTCTGGGTTTAGTGGGAATGCTGTAAAAATTCTTTCCCCAAGGGGGATTTTAGCTACATCAAAAAGCACAATTGCACGGTCATCATCACGAATGATGTCATCATCAGAAACAGTAATTTCCAGAACATTCTGGGAAAAGAAATGAAAAATATCCAATTCACTAGCATGTATGACATACAAGAAGTATGATATTCTGCAGCTCTTCCAGGCTTTGTGTCTGCTTTACTGAGAGGAAATAGAAAAGTATTGATGAAAAAGTGTCACAAGGAAGAGTAAGAAAGCGAGTATAAAGAACCAGCTCTTAGTCTCATCAATCAAAGCTGAACTGAGATCTCTTTTGGGTCAGCTGTTATGCTTTTAAGCAGCTCTCATAAAAAATGCAATCTTCTGGGGAGGAATATGGATTGCCAAAAGTCCTATATCGTTTCATATCAGCAGGGGCAATAGAGATCACTTCATATCAATAATCACCTTTCTAGGTCCTTGGACATTCTGCTTTCAGCCACCCGTTCACAGGTATTTGAGTGTAGTGCAATTATCAGCAGCAAACAGAGTAAAGATCTTAACCATACCAGAATTTAGCAGCTTCCTGGCATTATCGCCTGCTATTATTTCACGTCCTCTCAGAAGAAGATGTGTTTTTTGGTTATAGTGTAATTTTATATTTTCGTTTCAGTTTCTCTGTTTTGTCACTGTCAGGGGTCCCATCAGCCTTCCCCAAGGAGGTCAGACTCTCATTATCCATATATAAATAATAAATACCTGTTAGGAGCAAATTGGATTCCAGCAGAGCCAGAATGTTTTGCTTCAGCTTGCATGGAGAATTTTGAGTAAACCCAGAAATGCACTAGAAGACATTTCTAGTTTAGGGGTTTGGGGCTAAACTGAAAGACGCTGTGTAGAGATGAGATGAAAAAGAGAGGTTTTGGTTTGTTTACCTTGACTTCTCTCTGTATGCGGAAGTAGAAAGTTTCATTCCACACAGGATTTCTGCAGTTTTGGATGGTTTTGGTGTGGAATATTTCATCTGAAGCTGTTGGCAACCAGAGGCTCACGTAGCAATCGGATTGGCTTACTGTAGAAACATAGGCACAAAAGATCTGGTACAGCTTCAACGTGGTGAGATGGCCAGTTCTTTCTGATAAACATTGGCCAAATCAGGAAGGTAGAAATCACACAGCTGGATAAAATTAATTTGTTCACACAACACTATTTTTAATAAGCAGTGTATTCAAACAATTATGCATAATCTTATACATTAAAAGAAAAAGACAATCCTAGCTAGCAAATAGAACAGTCTGTATATTCAAGAGTCTTGTATTGCTCCATATCAAAATTCGGCAGGCAAAACTGTGACAGAGGCAGCACAGCGTGAGCTTCAGACCCTGAGAGGGATTGTACATAAATTGTCTCTGTAGCAATTTAACTTCGTGAGAAATATGAAAACAATCAGGTTTAAGTCTGATTCAGACAGTAAATGACTGACATACCTGGTTATTAACCTTTTATGACAGAAAATTAATTATTCCAGTGACCTTGATCATAGTCTCCCTAGGCGGGGTAGGAAGGGAGAGGCCTACCAGCAGTGCAATTGCTGCTTCAGGAGGTCAGTAGGAGCTGCAGCCTTTTCCTGGTGTTTGCTGATGCCTGAAAGACCTGGAATCTAATTCCTACTTCACATCTCTTCCCAGGAAAAGTGAAGTGGCAGAAAGGATCAGCATCTTGTGGATGAAGGGAGTGGAGTGAGGCTGCTGAGCTGTAATGTACCTGATAAATGGTATCACTGCCTCTGAGCTACAGAGCCTGTACAATAGCCAAGAACTAAATGTGGCTTCAGGGCATCTGGACCATCCCTCCTCTCATTAATGCACGTACCACTGCCAATCTTAAGTGTTCCAAAAACATGAATCCAGCATCCCCAAAACTGCCAAAGTGGATAAGGTGGGATAATTCAGAAATCAACATTTCTGAACTGATTTAAGACATAATTTCTCTTCCTTTTAGTTTCTAGCTATCATACACTGCAGGAAGGACACATTTCCATATTTTTGTCGTACTTGCAAGGGCACATCCTTTTCTTTTACTTTCTTCTTCTTAAAGAAAACCAAAATGGTCTTGAAAACCAAAATGCTTTGCCCTCATTTTAAATTCCATTTTTTCATCACACACTGTATAAAATAAGACTCGTGACAGATCTGAGTAAGCTGGCATGGCTAAATCTCTGAGCCAAACATGAATGGACAGCTGCAGCACTTATGAATGTCTTCTGTTACTGTTTTAGCTGGAATTTACTGATTTTCTGGAGTGTTTTCTTTGACAAGATATCTTCATGAGGCTATTTTCTAAAATTACTTTTCAGTGTGGGTAAATATTTATGCAAAATCAGCTGTTGACTATTCTTTGTCAAACTGATGAAGTACAGGATAGATAAATGGAAAGTGGGGTGGATTAAAAACTGGTTTAACTACCAGGATCAAGTGATTGTTATCAGCAGCACAAAGTACAGCTGGAGGCCACTCACTACTGGCATACCCTAGAGGCTGATAGTGGGGCCAATGCTGTTTAACATCTGTATTAACAATGTGAGTGATGAGACAGAGTTCAGCTTCAGCAAGTTTGCAGGTGGAGCAAAACTTGGGGGAGTGTTTGACACACCAGAAGGCTGTGCTGCCATTCAGAAGGACCTGGACAGGTGGGAGAACAGGGCCAACATGAGCCTCATGAAGTTCACTGAGGGAAATGCAAAACCCTTCACATGGGGAGGTAAAACCCCAGCGCCAGGATGGGCTGAGGGCTGACCAGCTGGACAGCAGCTCTGCAGAGAGGCACCTGTGCATGTTAGTGGACACCGGGTGGAACACAAACCAGGGGTGTCCTTGTGGCAAGCGAGGCTAACAGCCTCCTGGGCTGCATCAGGAGTGTTGCCAGCAGCTGGAAAGGTGGTCCTTCCTCTCTGCTCAGCACTGACAAGGCCACATCTCTGGGCTCCCCAGCGCAAGAGAGGTAAGGATGTGCTGAAGTGAGCTGAACAAAAAAGTCCAGAAAGAAAATGGGGGAATGGAGCATCTGCTCTATGGGGAGAAGCTGAGAGAGCTGAGACTCTTCAGCCTGAAGCAGAGAAGGCTTAGGGGGTCTTATCAATTTGTGTAAATACCTGATCAGGGGAGAGAAAAATAAAGAAGCCTGAGTCAGACCCTCCTCAGTGGTGCCCAGTGAAAGGTAAAAGGCAGCGAACACAAACCAAAATGCAGGAAATCCCACTGAAACAAAAGTAAAAACTTCATTTTTACCATGACACTGTCAAACACTGTCACAGATTACCCAGAAAGGTTGGGAACTCTCTACCCTTGGAGATGTTCAAAACCTGACTGGATATGGCTCTCAGCAACCTGCTGGAGCTAATCCTGTTTAGGGCAGGGGTCTGGACTACACAGTCTCCAGAAGCGCCTTCACACCTCAGCCACTTCGTGTGTCTCTGCCGTAACAAGGCCAGCTGGTCACAGACAAATTACACAGTAGCGTTAGTAACTCCCACTGTATGTAAATTTGACCTTGAAGATGGGGTGAGGTGATACCAACTAGGACAAAGTATATTCCCTTCCTGTGAAGAAAGGGGACCATGCCACATGTGGTTTTGCCACAATTCATTTACAGTCTCTACCAATGTGGAGAGGTTATTGTTTTCCGTAGGATTCCCGTGATTTTCTATGTTTTCTTTTAACTGTACAGAGAGTATCCCCATGCTGTGACTCTGACTGAACTTCTGCATTTCTATAGAAGTGGCAGCTCACTTGAATCAAGGCTAAACTGTGAGGCAAACAATGAGATCAATAAAAAATAACAGGATGGCTGAATGTCTGCTGAATATTATGATGACTGCGATACCCATATGTGGGAGCCCTTGAAACGACTAGTCAGCTTACATTGCTCCCTCTTATCCCTGGAAACAGTGTACAAGAGAGCTACTGAAAATGCTCTGGTTTATTCATTGCTACCTGAGAGCTAATACAAAAAAAAAAAATCTACTTGCATTTTCTTCATTCTCTAGTTTTGATGCAGTTGCTGGGCTTTGTTAGCAGTTTCATGCCATGCCAGGCCCTTACTTCAGTGTTGCAACTTCCCTGATGACATAATATCACCTCATGAGAATGCTGAGACATCTGAACTCACAGTCTCTTTGAAAGTCAGCACACTAAGTGACCCTGACATCCTTTTCCAATTTGTAACTACTGATTTAATTTGTATGAGGGTGAGACTGCTTCTCAACTCTGTCTTCAAGCTAAAGATGGGTTAAAAATACAAAACCAAAAGAAGTAGTTCAGAACTGCAGCCATGTGTGCTACTCTGTGAGGGTACAGTCCTGTGAGGTGTACCTGAAATGAACCATCATGTGCTAAAATCACTCATCTGCATCACAGGTAAGGAGGAAATTTCACCACTGAAAACCAAAGTATATAAGAAAAAGTAGTATCATAAGAAAAATGAATGTAAACTACAAAATCCCATCTGTCCTGTTACTGCATTTCGTAACACCAAAACGAAGAAATAATTTTCTTCTAGTGAAATATTCTCCACCTGCACAGACAGGTTCTCCTTGAGTCCTAGTTTACTACAGGTCACCTAAAAGGAGGAGGAGAACCGCTCCCATTTCTCAATTGTTGGACACGATCTTTGGGAACATTTTCCCTCACCAGCTTAGTACAATACAAACAGTATTAAGACTTTACCTCCTACTGCTGTTTATCTGAGAGATGATTTGAACTTGGCTCAGGTCTCTACCAGCATCCAGGTGCAACACTCATCTGTAAGCACAGTATTACTCTCTGTGGCTTGCTTGTGCAAATAACAAAAGCTCATAGCTCTACCATGCTTAATCAGTGATGTCCTTGACCAGGGATGAATGGAGTCGCAGTGCAAATGAGCCCTTCACCCAGTCCAGCCATTTAACTCAAGTGGCACTGTAGGATTTTCTCCGTGGAGCAGATTCAGTGGGTGCAGTACCTGCTGCAGTCCCAGCTCGAAGTTTCACACCCTGAGTCACTTCTCGCTCCTGCACCACTGTGCTCCCACCAGCACTACTTGCTTTCCTGGGACAGGACCATTAGTACCATCTGCACTAGCTGTACTCTCCCGAATTTGCTTGCACTTATTTTCTGTAGTAAAAATAACCCCTAATGTCTCTGGAGAACATTTGCAAAGACTCCAACTGTACTGCTGCAGAACTGACTCATTTCTTCTGAAGGGATAATACAAAAGCTTCCACAAAATAATTTCATAAGGTCTTAGAGGACAAAGTCTCTGAGCTCCTCTTTTATAAATATGCAAGGTCTCTCTTCATCCAAAGGTGGAAAACCAAAGGAAGTTCTGAAAACAAAAGGAAGAGTCGAGGGAGAGGAGTGATTGTTCTGACAACCCAGCTACAACTAACAGGTTTGTTTCCACATGTGCCTGTTTTCTACAATAGAAAATATACCTGATAAGTGCAGTCACATTTTAACTCAAGACTTTAACTTTCCTACCTCAGCTCTGACAGCCTTTTGATCTGGCAAGACAGATCCTCTCAGAGAAGTTACTGTCTCCCAGAAAAAAAAGCAGCTGTCAGCCTGAAGCTCACTCCAAGTAATTTCTCACTGGGACACAGAGCTCAAATTCACCTCTGCAGTCCAGGAAGAGCATGGCAAACACGCAGCACCAGTGAGGCCAAACGAATCAAGCCAGACCTGACACCACCACTCTTCACCTCATCTGTGTTAATGAGCCTGAATGTGCACTCCAGCAGCAAAGCTCTTGGAATGTGGAATCAGCTGGTACCCACATAGGCTGCCACAGTGTCAGAGAGCAGTACTGTCACAGAGACCTCTTTACTCAGGTCTTCAGGATTATGTGAGATCCAGTGGAGTCCAGCAGAGTTTTGCTCTTTCACATGGCACTAAGTAATGGTGGACAGATGACATTGGCACAGGTCTGTCACCTGTGCTAAGGAACTGAAAGAGGTTTGCTTCCACTTGTGTTGCCTCAGGGCAAATCCCCTCTCTTGGTGCCTGGGCTCCAGGCATGCCAGATGAGGCAGATCCCCTCACTGATCCTCTGTTTTTCCATGGAGCAGGGTAAGGTGTCAGCTTCAGCTGTGGGGTTTAGGGGCTGCCATAAAACAAGTAAGTGCTAATGCTGGCAAAAGTGGGCCAGGCTGGGAGCTTGGTGCAGCTCTGTGTGGCCACCCAATAACTCACTTGTTTAAGGAGAGCAGCTGGAAGGTGTTGGAGAGTCTGTACCACCACGGTCCTCCTCTCCAATCACCCAGCTCCTTTTCCATTCTTTTGGGAATCAGTTACTGGAAGGGGTGTCAGCAGCAAGAAAAGAAGCTAATACACAATTTTCCCTGCCATCTAATCCTGACCAGATATCCCTCCCACACACAGGGAGTTCTGTAAAAGAAGTGGCACCATTAATAAAGTTAGGAAACACGAGCTTTTGTAAAAGCAGTGACTTCCAGCTGAAAAGGAGCAAACAGACACGCCAACAATCTAAAAAGTCATTCTTTTACCCAAGGCTGCATGCAGTCTTGAACTGAGGAGGGGAATACCACTGCAAAACAGGTGCCAGACTGCAAGAGACTCAAACTTTAATGGAATTTGTTCCTTTCTAGTACCTCCACCACCTTCACAGCCAAACTGCATAGAGCACTGGAGCCTGGTGATGACAGTGCCTGCAGGGCAGCAGGACGAGTGTGAGTGATCTTATCTGGGTGCCCTCTCCAGTGCCCACAGTGAAATCAGGGAGTGCCAGAAATGTTTGAGTCTGACCCATGATTACTAATTGGCATAAAGGTTAGTTAGGAGTACAGTGGAAAATAATTAGCCCAGGTCTGTCAAGAGAATTTACACGGTAAGATAAGACAAGACAGAAACCAATTACATGTAGCATGAAGCAGATGCTGGAGAGGAACATCACTCCTCTACACTCATAGAGGAGACCACAGAAGGGGTGGGGTAACAGCAGGGATACCAAAGGGGCCAATTGATCCACTGAGGAGGAGTGGACTGTTTTCTTTTCGGTTTAATTTTTTTCTTTGTGTGCCAAGCTCCACCAGCATGTGTTGTCTGCAGGCAAAGGTGTAACATCAGATTTCAGGATAAGCTCGGATCTCATCCCAGGCTCATGAAACACACGTCCCATGGATCTTGAGGTGCACGTTTAAAAAAAAAAAGCCAAGATTAAGTTGGGTGCACATGACAGTGAGGAATGTGAGTGGAAATATACACAAGTGATGTCCCCTGAAGCCACGATTTGGCAAGTAAGTCAAGGAAAAATGTAGAAGCTTTACAACCAAACAAACTGGTGTAACTGCACTTGCAACAAACTG
Organism: Ifrita kowaldi; assembly: GCA_013398055.1. Classification (NCBI taxonomy): domain Eukaryota; kingdom Metazoa; phylum Chordata; class Aves; order Passeriformes; family Cinclosomatidae; genus Ifrita; species Ifrita kowaldi. Next base: position 936,034 of record VZRS01007687.1, on the reverse strand, counting down.
AGAAAAAATCATGGAATGGAGCACTGCACATACTGAAAAAGATGGGAAGCCAGAACGCAGACAGAAAAAGCAAGTCGTGGAAGTGTCTGCACTTGATTAAAAAGGTGGCTTGTTCCTGGATTTGATACAGGGAGGATGAAAATCTAGGGAAGTCTGAAATATGTTGTTACAAAAATTGTCAGTCTTCTACAGATAGCTCACAGTCAGTTAGCATCTATATCAGATGCTTATGATCAGTTTTCCAGGGGAAAGATCATATTGCTGAGAAAAGGCTAGGTAAACATAATTTCATTATTCTCATTAGCACTCGCTAGCATGTGTAATTATTTCAGTTTTCTGATACTTCAAATGCATTCAAATGTTAAAATCAAAACACTAAGCTAAAAGAGCATCAATAGCAGCGCAAAATCAAGCACTTGAAAGCCACAATATATCTTTCTTGAATTGTACTGAAGTTTTTAAACCACATGGTATCACACTATTTTTCCTGTGAGACTCCAACTTCTTTGAAAGCAGAGGTAGGTTACTGCTCAGTCAGCTAAGAGCTATCTGGTATTTGTCTTCCTTGTTCAACAGCATCCTGGTCTACAGTGCTTCATTCTATGACATCCTTAAGAAACAGGCTCACACAGGCTCACAGAGTAGCTGGGGAATTACTGACAGAAAGAAAAGACATCTTTTTCTTCACTGACTGGTCGCCAAGTCTTATTTACTGGTAATTAACAAAAGAATCTGAGAACACTTCTCACTGTTTCTAGGTCTTACCTCACATCTTAAATTAAAATCTCTCTACAATAGTAAGAGATTCAAAATGAGCACATCATCTAAATAGATAAGAGAGAAACCAAATGTGTTGGAGAAGATACTCTATGCTTTGTAGACAGGGCAACAGAGGCACAGAATGTTTGGATGTATAAATTTGCCTAAACTTCTTATGCAAAAAGTCCATGAACAGAGCTAAAAACTGAGCCCATATATCCTGAGCTCTACTTTAGGGGTGTACATTTTGGTGATAACCAGAATTTTCAAAATGTCTACATCTCGCTAAGTGAGACTTCTCAGAAATCTCCCTGTCCTCAGGATGGAGGACAAGGTCACAACTGTAACACTATTTTCTGAAACTGCGGCATCATTTTACTTCATGCAATCCCTTTGCATAAGCAGCTGAATCATGGTTCTTATCTTGTTGTTCAATTTTCATTCTAGACCAAAGGTGATGCTAAGAGAAGTTAAATCAGCGATTCGAAGGAATGAAGTGAGGTCTTGCATATACGTGCAGTGCTTCATAGCTCAAAAGGAATAGAAATTAATTTGACTTTCTTTGTTATAATATTTTTTCAATTCTCTGCAAACCAATATTACAGACAACATGAACTGAACCCTTCTCTCCACTTGACTGGAAAATTGACAAGGGTGACATCCATGCTCTTCAAACACCAAAGCGAGTGAAATACAAAGAGAGGGTGAGAAGTTTTATCTGTAAGATGTTATGGTTTCAGCAAACTTCATAATGCTCTCCCAAAAATGAAAGAAAATGCATAACAAGAGAAGGAAGAACAGTATGGTAAAGGGCAATGCTGAACTGTGTTATTAGTGACGTGCCAAGTTCATGAGACACATGTAGGAACAGCAGGAGAAAATTCTCTAGGGAAAAACCTCTGCGAATGTGAGCCACCAGGCAAGGGCTGGCCAAATATTGCACATTTTCAGAACACTTTGCATGTAAGCTGTAACATGCCATGTACCAAAAAGATTTCTGTTAGATATCTTTCACTGGTGGGCAAGAGTCAGCTGATGTCGTGATGCTCAGGACAACCAAAGAATCAGGATGGACTGGTGTGTAAGTATTTCAGCTCTATAATCTATGCATTTGTTATGGACATATTGCATAAACATCTGTGAGTTAAAACTCATGTTAAGATAATTTCAAACCCCTAAAACAGCCAACGTGCCAGATAAATAATGTGGAAAAATACCCAATAAACATCTAAATTTGCAATTAAATATTCTGTGGCATAAATTGCTTTCAACTGTGATTTCTTAGCTGGTATGATCAGTGTTTTGCATTTGTGCAGTATCTCGCACAAGTAGGGGCTGATAGAGTAATTTGAGAATGGTGTAACATCAATAAGAAAATCTGGTACTTACAAAAATCTGCCTGATGAGCATTTTTCAGCTTTATGATTCTTACAGTAAGCAAGGAGTAAGGTGTCGTTTCTTCCTGCTGAAAAAAAAAAATAACAAAGGAGACGTATTTTAAAGTTTTGAATATGTGTGTTGACTGTAATGCAATAAAACACTGAAAAGCACCAAGGTTCTGCTGAAGTTGTCTCTTCCAGTTGGCATCACAGCAAAAATGGGCTGCAAAATGCACTTTTTCCCACAAACTTCATTGACCCTTAAAGTCTGTAGTTATCTCAGCACACAAAGAGAAGGTGTGGAAAGAGAAGATGAATAGGAAAGTTAAGATAGGGTAAATAAGCTGGCAAAGTTCATTTAGCCAATAACATTAAATTGTACACATGACCATCAGCAGCCAATATGAAGACAAAATTCAGTGAATCCAGGAATAAGAGAGGCTTTGAATTTGGTTGGCTATTGACCAACAGCCTGTGTTGTGCTGTAGGGAGAATCAAGGCCTACACAAAAGATTCTGCTTTTAATGCAGTGCTTGGATAATCGGAGAGAAGGGGGAAAAAGATAGGTCTTTCTACGTTTTCTTGCTTGTTTTTAAAAGAATCATTTCCATGAGAGAGAGGTGACTAAGGATGAGTGTTAGCACCTTAGGGAATGTCTCAGGACTACGCAACACACAGCTTTGGACAAATACTCCTAGCTTGCTTAGTGGGAACACAGGTTTTCCTTACCAAGGAGGGTTATCTGATTGATAGAAACGGAATAGTTTTGACTACAATCCTTAGCCTTCTTTGAATTATCTCCAGTTCCTTGTTGAAGGTGCCAGGTCTGACCATCTGGGTCAGTAAACGTTGTGACAATCACGTGTGCTTGACGGATTTTACATCTTCAGAGAACATGCTCATCATGTCCCCTAGCAGCAGCTAGAGCAAGCAGGGTATCAGCAAAAAGATGGAGAAAATAGACAATGCTCACTATGGCTGCAGCAGAGATGGTTGTATTGATTCCCTAACCATGGGAACAGTTGGGGAAAATTTATCAAAACAGCTGAAGTTCATAGAAAGGAGAGAGAGTTGCATCATGGTTGGACTAAAGAGACTGAATGAAAAGGGTATGTGAGCACTGGGGATGGCTCCCTTGATCATTGTTTAGGAAGAGAAGCAGAAGAAAAGAAGGAATTTCAGATAGTATTAATAAGTTCTGGAGTTGCTGTATGATTATAGTAGTAACAGATCTTGTTAGATAGAAGGAGTAACATAAAATGACTGCAGTGAATGTCTGAGGATGAGGCTTTGCACTGGAAAGAAAATGCAAACTGTCAATTCCTGTGGTCTGACTGCTACTGCTCCATGAAGAGCTTTAATCTGCATACAAATATGTTATCAGCAGATCCTGAATTGGCTATCTCCAATAAAAGGGGAAGGTATAAATAGTATATCTATAAATAATGTGCATATAAAAATGTCACCTTGAGCTAGTCAGGCTATGAAATAATAAGGAATTTTTCAAGGACTTCTGAGCAAAGCATTAATGAAAACAAAATAGTACAGCATTAAAACGAGGCAGATTTAGGAACAGGGAAGTGTTAGTATGCAGTTCTAGTAGCAAGGGTCTGTGGAAGTCATAAAATGGCCAAACTTACTATGATGCCACTTGTGTATTTGCAAAAAGATACTGACAAATAATACGGAAGACACAGTATACATTGGGTCAAGCAATAGGTGGCCACTTCAGTGACCAGTAGGTAGGTGGTCACTGGTACTCAGAAAGAGCTTGAGGAGAAGTTCAGATAATGGCAGAAGACAAATAGATCAGTAATTCTTAGTAAAGTCATAACATGAAACATCATCAACAAGAAGGGGTGGCCAAAGAAAGAAGCTGTCATGAAAGCTAATGACCAAAACCTGGAAAAGATAATCTGCAGTGAAATAGTGGAGAGCTGGTGGAAGATGATTAAATAATTAGGAGATGTCATCTCTTTTCTGAGAAACATCAATTAAAATAACAGGGAGAAACTCTGGAGTGAAATAAGCGAGAGCACATACAGACGTGCTTCTACTGTGACAAAAGTCAAAGACTGATAAAAAGATCGAAGTATAAGAAATCAGTGAGACAAGACAGTACATCAACTGAAGTGTGTAGTGTGTTTGACCATGGGGAATCCATCATGACAAAATTTAGCTTAACCTCCCAAATAATTTCCATCTCTAAAAGAACGAAAGACCTGAAGGTCATAAAAGGAAATTGCACAAAAAAATGCAGTGATTTCCAGGCTATGAAGTTGTCCAATAAAATTGCAAGATGGATATTTTTATAAAATGCTGGGTAATTAAACGGCATGTTAAATAGAAGATAGCCAGTCCTAATATAACCATAAGGCTTGCCCATGAGCTCAAGCTCATGACCAGGAATTGTATCAGAATGTCTTCAGTGAGACAACTGGTTAAAATGCTAACACTTTTTGCTGTGAGGTGCAGAAGCAGCACATCCAAAACAACCAGTGGGCTAAGTGTCAAACAACTGCATTCTCTTTAACAGGCTACAAAGAGTAGAATCTTGGCTTCTGGGTGGGTATATTCCAAATCTAAAAAATAAATTAATCACTGTTGCTCAAAGGCGTATGTAAAACACAGGATATTTCACATGGCTGTGTTCTAAATAGGGGAGGTAAGATCTCAGCATTATCAGAACACAGGCTGAGCCAGCTCCACAAAATTGTGAATCGTTGTTACATTTTCCAGAAAATTTAGCAGTGGAGCATATTTGGCTTTGCACTATAGGTAGGCAATAGCTAAATTCCATGCACAGCCCCAGGCGTGTTTTCCTAAACCAAATCCAGTAATTACTCAGTTTATCACACAGCTATGCAAAGTCCTCTCAAAGTGAAACAAGTACTTAGGCAAATGTTTGAGCATTGCATTAAGGAAAGCTTTATACCTGTTTACTTCTGGAATTCAAGGTCTGCTAGGAGCATGTTATCCTTTGTAATAGCCCTCTGCTGATGATTATCCTTCTGTTGAAGATGGCAAGCTATGACTTGCAAAAACTGAGGCAATTACCAGAAGCTACCCAATAAACCCAATAGCAGTAAGAGGCAGAAATTGGCCAGTTGAGACAAGTCTGTGCCTTTAACGCCAGTTTTCTGCCAAGATTTACTACAGAGGAGAGAAGACGTATTCAAAGCAAGGAGGTAAATAAAGAGTGTCTGACAATGTCTTTGTTGTTAAACACCTGTGTACATAGAACACGACTTTCAGAATTTCATTTGGCAGGGAGAAATTATGGCATGAATAATGAGTTGAAGCTGTGGAAAGGGTCCCATAGCCCCCTATATGCAGGAGTTTATGGCCACAGGATTTTTTTTTTTTTAAAATTACTTCATATCTGTTCTAAAACATAAGCTGGATTCTAACAATCTTTATGTGAATCTAACTATGTTAGTGGTAAAGAAGGGTTGGTTGCTTTTAGCCATGGATATTCTAAACCAAAACACAACTTCAGTCTGAATACATTAAATCATGACAAAACTGCTAAGGAGATTGGGTCATTGTTTTCCCCAATAGCTGCTTTTCCTGCTTTAGTACATTCTCCTGCTGAGCTTTAGCACACACACACATACAGAGAGCAAATTAGGAACACCTAAAGGCCATGTCAGTTTTGGTTATGCTACTTTGCCATTTACAGCAAGTTTCACTCCCCACTGGTAGTTTGCCACCCTTTTGTACAGTAATATCCATCTGTAGGGGCTGCCAGCATGCTGTTAACAAGAGATCAGTTTGATCAATCAGTTTGATAAGGCTGTGACACGCATAGGCAAAACAACGCTTGTAGTTTTCTATTCATTTGGAAGTCTGGTTCCATTAAAAAAAAAAAATTAAACATAAATGAGCTATAGACACTTGAATCACTCATCATTTAAGATGTCATCAAAAGTAAGTTTTCTTTTTGTTTGTAGCCCCAGGTTTTACTTTGAGGCAGCCTGACACAACACCAACTGCAAAACTCATCACTGATAGAGCTGCCACGTGTTTGATGCAACTATATCGCTGTCAGAGGCCCTGCAAAAGTTGCTAGAGTTGTTCTTTCATTGTGAAGAGGTGCACAGAGATCAAAGTGGGCATTTGTTTTGAAAACTGGCATTAATGACCAAACCCCAAAGGCTCACCAACAACCATGCTCTGACTTTCCGACTCTGCCAGCATTTTCCATTCGTTCTGGGCTAAAGCTCCATTAAGTCAATAGATAGCACTGGAAGAAGGCCAAAGGCAGCCCCATTTTAACAAAAAAATCAAGAACATTTTCACTAAGGGATTTCTCTATGGAATAAAACCATTAAAATAACACATTCTGTGTAAATAGATAAAGGAATAAAAAATTAATACTAAAGCAGATGTTGCATCGAAAGAAAATTTTCTTTCATTAAATATTCCTATTTCTACATAACCATGTGAATCTTCAATAATCAAATCTAGGGGAAAAAGAAAGGTCCTACCCTGCTCAAAAAAGCATTGGTTTAGTCCCCAATATTTTTACTTTGTTGAAGTTGGTACCTTAGCATCACCGCTTGGGGCTACACAGTGCGTCATCCATTTTCTTTCTTCGTTTTCCAAGGGGCTTGATTTTCTGCTTGAATGCTGCTGAGGGAAGAAGAACAGGGGATGAAAAAGAGAATAAAGATCAATTTATTTGCTTATTTCAATTCTTTAGTGCAGCATTCCAATGTGGAACAGGCAATTTGCACCTCCTCACTGTGGTGAATAAAATGAATGTGCCGGGAATGTGGCAGCAGGATCTGTGCTATATGGAACACGATTCTGACTCCAGGTCCTGGTAAGTGCAAATATCCAAGAAAGGACAATCTTGTTTTCCTGGAAATTTATGTCCTATAGATAACAGGGGACTTGACCTGTTGTAGTTCACAGGAAAATCTGAAACAAAACCTCAGAGACTCCTGCCAGGGTTGTTCTGTTTTCCACTTACCTGAGGTAAGGCAGAGGTTGATGCCATCGAGATCACTGCTACATTAAAAGCAGCTGCTGTGAATGGCACCTTAGTACTAGGCTCCACAGGTGCCAGTGCCTCCTGAAACAAATTTACAATCTTGAAGAAGTGTCAGAAGTTGCTGAACAGGTGTTTTATTACACTGAGTCAGAGCTCCACCCCTCCATGATTTCTGAAACAGGGAAATTTCCCACCCACATTATTTATCCAAAGAGCAGCTGCTGTAAGGTGTGAGCAGGTCTTGTGGCTGAGCAGAGCGTGCTGAGGGACCAAATCATTCCCACCCAGGGCTCGAGGAAATGCAGTAGCAGCTGTAACCTGACTGATGATATGATAGAGATCATCTATGCGAGACAGCCCTACAGTGATATTCTAACAGTGAGGATAGCAATAGCCTAATAAACACATCAACGTATTTTCCCCATGCATACACCTGAATTCCACAAAAGATTGCATCCATAATAAAAAATAAATTTAAAAAACAGACATGGAGATGATAATTAGAATGAAGACCTTTACATATGAAGATAATAAGAATTCTTCTGAAGGAACATTCTTCCCTGCAAAGTGCTGTTGCATCATGATTTCTCTGTACACACTTGTTTTTCTTGTAGTGTTCTATTTCAAAAGAAATTAAAGAAGGTATGATAAATAACATTTCTCTGCTATCTAAACCACATTGTATCATTTTTCCATTTGAAATGTCTTACTTATTTCTGGGCTTCACATTTAATACAGTATGCAGTTTAACAAATTCAAATGAGAGTCAAACATTTCATATTGAAAAATCATTAAATGTTTCCACAAACTACAATACCATTTTCTGATGCAAAAGTGGTCAGATTGCTGAGCAACTGTATTCAAATCATCATCTGGACACTATTAGCAGATTTTTGGAATTTAATGGAGTGATCCTGTACATTTTGTTGTTGAATTTTTTTTAATCTATTAAGGATCTGAGTGTGTTCAGCACACCTCTAGGAAGCTCAGTGATTAAATTTTCTAAGACATTATGCAAGCATTATTAGGCATACATACGTTTGTACTGAAAGTCCTCCTGAATGATTAAAATTAGTGGTTATGAAAGAACTTGAGATTAATAGGATGACAAAGCATCCTGCTTCCTCTTAAAGATGGGCATACGTGTGAAATCACAGCCACTCTGACTGTGGTATGAGTTTTGTAAAAGGACCTTGACTGACAGAAACTAGACACAAACCCAATGACTTCTAGAAGTCTCATGACATACTTTTCTCATGTGAACAGAGAAATCAATATGAAAAGTTGTCCTTACAAGAAGAACAAGTTAAGACAATCCTATCATTTTACATGCAGAATTAAATAATCTACAGCAGTAGGCTAAGGAAAGTCACAAGTCTCTCCCATTCCTTGGCTGATGCTTTACTTAATGTGAGCACTTGAATTTCTGTAAAAAAAAATTTGGAATCTTTTTTTCTGTGAGAATGGTGACAAGAAACAGTTAAGACAAAAACTAACTGTATACACAAAAGCACACACATTTTCTATTTCTTCTGCTATAACCTACCTGTATCCATGGTTGAAGTGCCTAGAAGAGTTTCAGTACCACAACCAAGGAATCAGAACATTTGTAACAACTTCTTTGTAATTGTGCCACACAAAGGTTGTCAGATACAGGTCTTGTTTCTGAAATATATGGAAGCTAATGGGTGTGAGGTTTTTGCATGAAATCCTGTTTCCATTTACATTGTCATATTGCACCTTTCCTTTTAAGATAAAAGGAAATGAGGTGGGGGAAGAAGACTTCAGCATCTCTTAGGAAGCTGACTAAGAGTTGCTTGTTGCCTAACAACTAACTTTTCTTTCCTGACTCAAGCCTTCCCTATATGAAATACCTGTTCTTTAAGCTCAAGTCACAGGTAGCCAAAGGTACCTTTGACTCAAAGATGACACCGGTATTGAATTTCCTAAATCAGTTGAAAGTTCAAAATTGTTTTTTGCTATGAAGGACTATTCCTTTTGAGGCAAACACATCCTAAGTTAGTTAGCAAACATATCTAAAAGTTAGACTAATACTAGAAACTGGTTGTGTGTTCTCTGTATTGAGTGGTCGAAAAAGAAAGCGTGGCAACTGCAAGTAGTGACTAAACACCTCTGTACCGGATTTTTCTGGAGAAGCCTAAAGGTCCAGACCACACTAGACACCTAACTTCTGAATGTCTGAAGGTAGCTGAGATGAATCCCACCCCTGGGTAATCAGTACGTCCCCTTTAGTCACTTGTTTCCAAAGTTATTGATGCTGAGGGAACCTGACACTGAGGAACTTGGTTTTGTTGTTAGCACGTGATTCACCCTGGTGCAAAACACCCTTAGGCAACAGCTCTATTAGCAAATGAAAAATCCTCTCTGGTATCCATTCAAATAACAAAGAAGAGGTTTTGTGCTTACCGAGGTGGCAGAGAATGCAAAACTCAAGGAGGCTAGTACCAGTGATGCCTTGTGGGATTACCTAAAAACAGAGGCTACACAAAATTAAGAGACTAAAAAGCAGCTATATTTATTGAAGGGCCTTCAGATACATTTAGGGCAGATGAAGCTCACCCAGGGGCTACACCCAAAAATGGACGACGGGCCATGGGTTTTCATACTTTTGTAAGTTTGGTCTATTTGCATATTGGGGGTTAATCCTCCAATTACAGCGTCAGGTAATGAAGTCACTTACCCCGAGTTTGCTCCCCCTCAACTCACTTTTGTTTACATTTCTCGGGGCCTGAGACAGTAAGGTGTCCTTGAGTTCCAGGCCTAGAGAGGAATTGTTTTGTCTGACCAAAATTGGAGAACAGTAGCTAACAGTCTACATGGAGTTTAGAGTTATACACTAAAGAATTGCAGGATTACAGATACATGAAAAATATAGAAGCTAAAATCCTAAGGCATCGCCAGTTCAAACTTCCAGCCATATTCAGCTTCAGGATCACCAAAGGCCCCAGTGGTGGTGGAGCAGACAGCCTGACTTGGGACTGCTGTCCATAAAGCACAGGCTGTGTGGCAGTGGCTCATGCCCAGGTGCATTAAGGGACTAATATCAAGCTGAATTTGCTGTGAAACCCCAGGCTGCAATCTGTGGAAGTTCAGCAGCAGCTTTGTAAGCATCTGAGACAAGTTTGGGACAAATGGGAAATGTCAGAGGAAAAGACTGACAGGAGAGAAGTGCAACAACTCTCTGAGGAAATGCACTCCCGACTTGTGGGGCAGAGCCGCAGTGGCCAAATGATACATTTAGTGCAGCTCAAGGAACAGGGAAACTTTGCTGGGCCATCCCTAGATACCACACTTACGGCAATTTTGGGGTCTGTCTGTCAGCTGAGGAGCTAGTGGTGAGACATAGTTCACCCAAAGTTGCTCTGCCTTGAAATGATTTACATTTAAGGTTTTTTTCTGCAATGATTTTTTTTCCCCTGACTAGTCTGATGGTTTCTAAGACTACAATAAACACAGTCTAAAACTGCAACTACAACTGAGTTAGGAATTCAGCATTAATGCTCAAAGACATGGGTTGGATCAGATTTAATAGTTCAAAGATTTATTAAAGCGACTGCTACAGACAAATAGAAGATCAGATAGGTTTTGTGTTTTCTTTCCACTTTTGTCAATCATTCTTCCTGACTGCTCTCTTCAGTCTCTTTCCCATCCTTTACAGCTTCCCTGCAGCCTACAGACTCTTCATTATGTCTCATCCTTATACCACGGGCATTTGATATCAGGTGCTTCAGCACATGTTCCTCTCGGATTTTTCAGACCACCTTTCTGAACATAGGAGAAAGGGAGCTTCACTGAAAGCCCTTCTGGTTTATTCCTGATTATTATCTTTACTAGAAACAGCCATGTTCTACTCAGGGATACAGGAAAATGCAGCTAATGTGCATCAGTGTGATGCTTCAGGCATTAAAAGTACTATTACGTTGTGGCCCATCTGAATAAAAGCAAAAATCTTCAAGCCCAAGTCAGAAATCAAGAGATCATGACAATCCCCACGAGAGCAATGTTGGATATCACTCAGAAGTATCAGGCTTTAATATGGCAATGACTGTGAAACTTTGCCTGATCCACATAGCTGCTGCTGGTGACCCTTATGCTCTTTATTTGAACAAGATAAATATACGTGTCATAATGAGAAAGGTATACATAAACATATTTGTCTGCAGTGCAAATTTAGATTAATAGAATATTTTAGGTTGGAAAATACCTCTAAGACTATTGAGACCAACTGTTAATCTAACACTGCCAAGTCCACCACTAAACCATGAAGGCATTAGGTTAGAAAAAGTGAAATGGCTTGAGAAAATTTGGACCATAAGGTAAAATCAGCAGAAAAAGAAGTGTTTTGGTCCACTAGAAAAATTAAATTGCTTTTAAAAGGTCCCTGTATGCTCCTCCCCATGACAAATAGGGAGTATATATATTTGTTGTTACATATATGCTAACTTTGCTCAGACTCATAAAAAATGTGTATTCAGAAAATATTTCAGAAGCTGTCCAAGAAGTACCTAATGTCCTGGACAAGTACTGTTAGTAACTCATATTTGCAGGGTTATTTGGTCTGCTTATTCTTTCACAGAACATAATCTCTCTTCTGATCTGACTCATAGAAGACCTGTGCATATGCATAAATGCAATACCTCTTTATTACGGAGCTTATATATCAATTTCTTAAATTAGTCTTTCTTCGTAAGGCACGCCCTGCCTTGAGTGTTCTAGTTCTCACCTGCATCATCGTAGTATCCCATCAAACACTAGAAGACATTGGGACTGCTGAAGCTACTTATGCAGAAATAACTGGCTTCTAGACCTTTTCAGCTGCAGTAAATTCATGGTATCTTGCTATCGTAATAAAATCAGGAAGTGCTGGAGAGGTATGCCTTTGAGCTTACTATCCTTGTCTAACATATGTGACCTCATAGGCTAGCATCAGCTTTAAATTTCCAGTGTTCATTGCAGTTAGCACCAAGGGATAAAGTACATTACAAAAAAACTAGTTCATGCATAAATCTGTTGGTTACCAGAGTGCATTTCCTGACTATAGAGAGAAAAATGCCATTTCCACGAGAACTGTTACTTGAGAGCTCCAGGCAAGATCAAGGGGTGACAGGTTCAACACTGATTCTGGCAGTTCCTCAAAGCCTTCCCCATTGTTAAGCAGGGTCTCTCTTATCTCCCCAGTGCAAAAGTGGCCACAGCACTTTTCTGAGTGCCTTGCCTCTTCAACCAAGAGATGTATAGCCAGCGTGTTTCAGCAGACATCAGGAGACTGCTTTCCTAATGCCTCAGGATTTGGTATAATGAAATTCCTAACTTTTCTGTCATTTTCTGTTACGAAAGATAATAGGACAGTGCACTATGAGACCACAGCCCACATCTGATGCAGATGTCTCTGGTATGAAAGCCCTGGTGAGAAAACACAAGCTATGGGAAGAGGACATCCTTAAGTAAGGCATACCCAGATGAGGAAAGGTGGCCATCCACTGTGGGCATTTCCCATCCCATTTGCAGACTGAAGAGGAAAAGGAAGCACGGGGTTAGGTGATGTACTCACTCCAGCTCATCTGGCAGTGCTGAAATTCCTTGTGCCTCTTCCCTGTATGAGAAAGGCCTGGCTGTTGCAGAAGCTCTTGCATCCAGTATCTCCCTCGTGTGCCGAAGCCTTGTTTGTTCGTTGTGCAACCTGAACTGGTGCGCATGGCAGCCAATCTTACCCCATATACAGCGTGTTGTCACTGGGAAGATGGAGTGATAGCCTTTCCAGGGCACCTGGTAGGTCATGTAAGCAGTGCTTAACAAACCCAGGCTCTGTTGGGAGTCAAAGCTGCCCTTTGTGCCATCTGAGCTATCACCCATGCCTTGCGCCAGCTGCCCATGGGATGGGGTCTCAGTGATGCTACATACATGCCTCCACACAGGTATTAACAAAACAATGCCATTTCTCAGGGACTCCAAAAGGCTTCACAGCTGTCTGTGGAGCCAAGTATGGGAGAATTTGGGACTGGTAAGGAAAAGAGTCTCACCATCATTCCACATGCTCCAGCTGAATAAAATACAAACCTGTGCAGGAATCTAGTGTGGCCACTTACTCACAAAAGGGCTGATCACAAAGATTAAACTATGTTGACAGCTCTATATGGTAAGACTTAAAAGAAACCATTGCAAAACATCTTAAGGAAGTGTTTCAGAAATGCGTAAGGAAAGAAACATTCTCCAGGAGATCGAGATAGGCAACTATGTAAGTAACATCCTATTACATGCTAAATTAAATCACCATTGCAACACTATACTGTGCTAAAAATCACAGACATCAAAGTAAAGCATGACTCTCAGGTCAGGTCAAGAAAACACAGATTAAAGAAGAACAAATGCTTAGTGGCAAACATTGCTGAATATCCATTATAATAAATGTAAGGGAGCCACACGTTACTAAAGCATGTGGAAACCTGTCTAAATAGCTCTTGCATAAACGCTCACATGGGTTTGATATTTTGACCCTATGTGATGTAACAACTAAAACCTACTCAGATCACATTGCACAGATACGACATGAAAGGAAAATGAATTATTCGCCGCATTTCCATAAGCCCAAGACAATGATAAGCTCATATGTGCAAATAAAAAGTATATGAAGAGAAAGCAAAATGCTATCAAAGGTTTGGAGCTATTACTTCATATAAAAAGCAAAATAATGACTAATTATGCAGCTAAAGCAGGAATGATAATAAAACACTCGTATTTTGTGTTCGAAAAAAAGACACTTTACATGTTTCATCAATGAATAATGAAAATGAACACATAGTCATACAACATGTAATAAGACAGAACAGAGTTCATTCTTACCAATTAGCTCCTAAAACATAGTCTAGGATTCTTGACTATCTGTGCTTCAGCTATTTTAATTCTTGGTATACTGCAGAGCTACAGAAAAACATGAATATTGTGCCAGTTTTAAAAAATAGCCATGGGGATGTAGTAATATGCCAGTATTTTGTTTATCCTGGCTGCCATTGCCACAACGAACACAATATCTGACTAATTAAAAATCAATTGTCATATATTACCACTCTTGGTTCTCTTGCTATTCCTCAAAATGTGGACTGGTAGTCATGCATGCCAAATGCTTCATCATCCCTGAAGTAGTTGATAGAAATACCAGTTTTAAATGAAGAGTTGATTTCAAGTTGCATACATTCTTTACATTTATGCTTCATACATTTTGTACAGCATTTGTGAATGTATGCATGTTTATATTATATATAACTTTCAGCATACAAAGCAATTATACACTGAAACACCACACAAGGGAGTGTTTTTCCAAAAAAAAGATCGTTAATGTGTAATTAGTTGTCCTTACGACAGTCATTAACTATACAATTTACTGTCCGGACAGCAGATGGTTCCACCCAATCAAATTCCATGTATGTGTGTGTGTGCATGTCTGTGTGTATAAAACACCAGGGGAGATTTGGAGTAAAAACTTATGTCTGAAACACTTTGCATGAAGGCAGAAGTAAGGGACCTACCTCACTTGAATGTGAACTGAATGCCTAGCCATGGGAGAAATAAAAGAACAGGGAAAAATGACAGGAAAGCTGTTGGAAGTTGGCATTAATAAAGAGATATAACTGTGCTTTTTTTTTCTTTTTCTTTTTCTTTTTCTTTTTCTTTTTCTTTTTCTTTTTTTTCTTTTTCTTTTTCCTTTTGTTTCTATATTAAACTTTGCCAAAGTCTTACTTATATTTGGACTGTGCACAGAAATTCTTCTTTAATTTCCTTATCTTAGGCATGTTGCAGAGGCGATGCCACTGTGAGACCAAAACGTGCCCTGTCCTATGGATGCACTGATCTCACAAGGCAGGATACTGAAGCTGTCTTTAAGTGACCAGAGTGCAATAAGGCTGCAAAGAATGTCAAAGCAATTACAGGATGTCCTCCCAGAAAGTTGCATGGGATAGCAAAATGGTGATGCAAGGTAACTGCATGGAGAAGAGATCTTTCCGGGGTTAGCATTAGCCAGAGGTTCCTCTCTGGGACAAGCCCTTCCCCTCTAAGGTGACAAGCAGTTTTGGTGAGCCCTGAGCTGTCTCTGGAAGCCAGTCTGTAGGAAATAGTGTCACTGACACTTTTTCTCCTCTGTATTCTAAAACTGAGAGCTGCACACACAGCACTATTGTCCTTGTCCGGCCTGTCATTGAAGAAACACGGTGTCCTGCTCCCTCTGCCAGACTGATGATGCTATTTAAAGCTTCAGAGTGACACGACCAGCCAAGCACACTATGGATATCTTTATCTGCTTGTTTGGAAAGCAGAGATAAAATCCTCCACGTTAGCCTTGAAATGTGGGTGGCAGCCACAGAGGCCACCCCAGCAGCAGCCCACCCTGCTACCAGGTAAACCAAATACAGAGAAACACAAAATACTCCAGAGACAAGTATAAATTGGGAGAGGAGTGGCTGGAGAACAGGGCAGCCCTGCAGAACAGGGACCTGGGGGTGCTGGTAAGCACCAGGCTCAGTATGGGCCAGCAGTGTGCACTGGCATCCTGGGATGCATCAAGCACAGCATTTCATCTTCTATTCTATATCCTCTGCATTCCAAAGAATTTTAAATGTTATCACAGGTGGTTTTAGTAGGCTACAAATTGTAGATAGTCTACTGTTATGTACACTGAGAAACTCAACACAACCTAAGTTTAATCTTTCAATCTAACCTTCTAAAAGCACTACGGCAAAAAAAAAAACAAAAAAACCCAAACCCCAAAAATCCACAAACCCACAAAAAACCAACCAACCAACAAACCAATCCAAAACCTGACAAACCAACAAGATATTTACAAAGAATTAGGGAATTTCTACCATCTGTTAATAACTGAGAAACGAATAATCTGAGAGAAACATAAAGTAACTGATCCGGTCTGTGAAGTGTCCATGTGTTTTACGTTTTGATTCAAAGTAGGCCATGGGTTACCTGCAGTGAACTTAATCGAAATAAACTTATCCATATGTTTGGAGATAAATGCTCTTGCATACTTGCTATGAGTGTGTGATCCAGGTCTACATGTCTTTTAATCTCATGAGACTATTTCTTCACTGTTGGTGGTGGTGGTGGTTTTTAACGAACAAGTAAAGCATTTCAACCCCAAGGAACGAAGCAGGTAGTGAGAGGCATGCAAAAGGCTGGAGGATCTTTGCTACAGATGCAAATAAACTGTTCTTCTGTGTCCTCCCTCCTGGAAAGAGTGAGGAATCCCAGATTAGACAACCTCTCGTCATAGCATATTTGGTCCAAATAGGCAAACTTTTCTACGTATGTCCATATCCGTGCTGGGTTTCATGAAGAGACAGTCCAAGAGAAATTACAGCTCAGGAGGCACAGATCATCCTGTAGCAGCTTGTCATGCAGAACGATGTCCTTGGTATAGCAAACCTTTCCAGAACTTCCTGGGATCTTTATAGATCTGCACTGTCCTTGTTGTCTTCTGGGATCAAACCAGGCTCACAGAAACACTATAGTTAAAATAAATTTCTGCTATCTCATGAGGGAAAAATAACATTCCTGGAGCAGGATATGATATCCTCCAGGAGGAGGATGCCCTACTGCAAAACACAAAATCTTCCTTCTTACACTGACCATGTAAAACCCTTTCTCCCCTATGTGAGTGCTCCTAATTCCTGCAGGTGCTGAGTTCATGCAGGACCCATCCAAAAGCAAGGACAGGCAGAGCTGATGAATTCAAGGACCCACACATCCTTGCTCTTGTTTTGAGGGAGTTTAAAGCCAACAGAGAGTTGTTCTGTTCAGCTCCTATTTCCAGTTATTATGCTACTACTGCTCACACCAGGAGTGGGAAGAGGGACCAATAGCCAAGAAGTAGTAAGGAAGTACACAGAGGAACTTGGTAGTCAAGCAGGGAAGGACTTCATCAGCACTCTTGCTTTCTTGTTTGATCTGGTACACATGGCCCATGTCCCCTCTGCCTCTGTTTAAAGACTCCTTTAGAGGTGATCTGCACCCACAGGATGGCATGGAATCATAGAATATCCTGAGTAGGAAGGGACCCACAAGGATCATCAAAGTCCAACTCCTGGCAGTGCACAGGACAACTCCAAGAATCACACCATGTTCCTGAGAGCATTGTTCAATTGCTTCTTGAACTCTGTCAGGCTTCATGTTGTGACCAGTTTTCTGGGGAGCCTGTTCCAGTGCCCAGCCACCCTCTGGGGGAAGAACCTTTTCCTAATATGCAACCTAAACCTCCCCTGACTCAGCTTCATTCCATTCCCTTGGGTCCTGGCACTGGTCACCACAGAGAAGAGATCAGTGCCTTCCCCCTTCTTCCCCTCATGAGGAAGTTGCAGACTGCACTGAGGTCTCCCCTCAGTCTCCTCTTCTCCAGGCTGAACAGATCAAGTGACCTCAGCCACTCCTCATATGGCTTCTCCTCATGGCTTTTAATCGTCTTCAATGCCCTTCAACTCTCTCATAGCTTAATATTTTTCTTGTCACTTTGTAGCATCCAAAACCACACAGAGGACTCCAAATCAGGCCGCCCCACTGCAGAGTAGTGCGGGACAATCCCCTCCCCTGCCCGGCTGGTGATGCTGTGCCTGATGCCCCCCAGGACAGGGTTGGCCCTCCTGGCTGCCAGGGCACTGCTGGCTCATATCCAACTTGCCATCAGCCAGGACCCCCAGGTCCCTTTCCACAGTGCTATTCTCCATACAGCATGTGCTTTTCTCTAAGCATGCAGTGTGCCGTGACCCTAGTCACAAACCCGTCCCAAAGGCTGCTGCTCGTCTTACCGCCACCTTGCAAATACAAAACACAAGCTGAGTTAATAAAATATCCTTTTAATGTGGTCTGCCCTGAAGATGTCAAGCTTAAACACTTAAAGCTCTTTCTCAGGGCAATGAGCACCATGTTTATTATCATTTTAGCACCTTCTTCTTTGTGGTTGCCCATCCTCTGTACCAGACAATGATTCATACTCCATTGTTGTAACTGAATTGCAATTATTTGCTGCAGTGAAATTCTTTGGAGAAAAAGTTTTTCTTCAGTCTTTTTTGTTCACCTGAGATTACCATTTAGTGGGATTGAGCAGGACTGCTTTGAAGCCTGCTGGCTAATAGAAAGAGACCTTCAGTCTCTCAGCAGGCTAAGGGACATAAAAGCACCCTCTCTTGTCTGACATTATTTCTTCATCTGCCTTTTCCGTGCCACTGCTGTGTGCAAGGCCTGTATAATGAGGTCTTCGTTATTGAGGATGTTGTATTCGGCCAGCTGAACCAGGCGGTCATACGCCTTCTCAGTGTATTGAAGGGAATATGTTGAATATGGGGAACAGCAGCCATAGAGATCAACTTTGCCATCCTCCATCTCTGACTCTGAGCGCTTCTGACCTAGGAGGAAAGGGTGAGAAATCACTGCTGAGATAAATCACTCTGGTCATAAACAAGCAAGCTCTTTACAGGGGAAGGAAAGGAGGTATCTCTCCGCAGAGAGAGCTCACAGTGTAGGTTACCTGTTTGGCTTTAGTTTTTTTTTTAAAACAAACAATTCTTATTCAAATTGACAGCTCAGTCCCTGGCTCAAGTGCATACCTGTGGCTTCACAGGACGAGGGGAGAAAAAAGGGTGATTATTCTTACATGGGTCTGCAGCGCAGTTCTTAGATGTACCTGAAGGTACCTACAGCATGTATCTATGGATGTACATATTAGTAGATGCATCAAAGTTACCTGCAAAGTAATTATCTGCAAGACAACTAGCTCAGGGATTGAAACATCACAGCCCTGGCATCAAATCTGACATGGTTAAAAAAAATGAACTTTGAGCAACAGAAAGGTTTGATGTACTGAAAAGAGTCAACAGTGAAGTTCAAGAGCTGGAGTATTAAATATATTCCTTTTAATAGGCTGTCCATGATACAAACCTTCTTTTTAACATGTTTGAATACTTACCTGGTGCTTTGTATTTTTGGAATGTATCATTAACCAGTGGGAAAAATAGCAGTACTGGTGCTCCCGGAGTCTCAGCACCATCAAAGAGGTAACACTCCTTCAGCTTTTTCCTGTCTTCTTCACTCAAGTCCACCCTGGGAAAAAGGATTCCCTGCTCAGAGCAGTACTTGCAGGTCTGGTCCAAAGCCTGGATCAGGGAACAGAGCAGTAGTAAGACTTAAAATAGGATTAAAATAAGGCTCAGGATTTCTTGGAGTCCAGTAACAAAGTGGACATTTTCTAAGCTTGTTGTGCAAAAGCTTTTAAACCCCTCACGGAAAGCACTGTGTCACTGAACAGAAGTTTTTTTGGGATTTTTTTGCTGAGTCTTAGCACAAGCAGTTTATTGTTCAAGAAAAACAAACAAGAATACATGCAGCTTATAAATGATGTATCACACTTCATCATCAAGCTAAAAATGTTAAAGGTTAAGACTTTTAGTAGGACCAATATAAGAAGCACCTAAGTGTTAAAATTTTTAGGTATACACATGTTGAAGAAGAAATAAAGACTGTTTCAATTACTCTCACCTGTATCTGGGATCCTGCACTGTAATTTAAATGCAGGATGACATCCACCTTTCTTTCTGGTTTTAAAAGTGGCATGATGCTTGTATTGATGAAAAATCCAGTATCCACCAGAGACAGGAATTCATCTGATTGTGTCAGCTGGTTGGGAAATGTGTCTAACACAGTATCTGAAAGAAAAAAAATTCTTTCTGTAACTGCAATAGTGAAAAACTTGTTAGCCTGTTTTCCACCCTTACACAATGTCCACAGAGCCGTAACTGGTTACAGTCCTTAGGGAAGGGAGATTTGCCATATCCCTTCTCTTCTGCCCTCTCAGCTCCCGTCACATGCAGTTTTGGACCTGCAGGAACAACATTCATGAAGGGGGTTTACTGTGCCTCCCCACTGAGTGTGTCTCTGAAGAGAGGAAGCCTCAGGTGGTGTGTGCCACCAGCAAACCACTGACACGTGGCTCAACACCACGCCATGCCACATCCTGCAGCATGATCAATCACAGATTGATCTAACAGGGATTCTGCCCAAACCTGGCCTCCGACCTCAGAGAACGGGTTTAATATCAAATTCGGGGGGTTGTTTTGTTCAGTTTGTTTATTCTCTCCCCAGGCCCACAGGTCTCCTGCTACCTTTCCATCTGCAGAAGTGCGTGTTCTCCAGGTAGTCGTCGTGCATCTGGAAGCCCTTGAGGAAGTTGTGTTCCTGGGCGATGCAGACGCGGTCGGCGAGGGCGGCGCGCAGGGCGCTGCCCAGGGGCCCGGGTGGTGTGAACAGCCGCGTCCGCAGCTCCTGAGGCTTCACCGGCAGCGGGGGCTCCTCCTCTGCCCAGGGAAAAGCTGGTCAGTTCCACCTGCCTAGAGCAGCCTCAGCCCTCAAGAAGTCAAGGTAAGCAATAAACCCGGATGCTTTCTCTTTTTAAAAGGACCAACAAGCACAAGTAACGAAACAAACAGAAAATAAGATGCTATTCTTACTAGACAAATATCATTTCCTTACACAGTCTGGGCTTGGATAAAAACCCCCAAGATACAGCGACAAACAGCAATGAGAGTCTGCTCCAGACACACACATCTGTGGGACAGACTGAATGCAGGCTTTGCAAAAGGACAGCGGTTGTGCTCCTTTGTATTACTGTATGTCCCACTTGAAGCAGCCAAAATCATTTTGCTTTATTAATAATTTACAGATCAATCTTACTCCTTCTGAATATTTTTATCATCTACCAACATCAGTGTTGACCCCTGATAGATCACAGGACCGGAGATTTTTACATCATTGATTTGCAGTATGAGACATCTAACTCCACCTAACAATAAATACACAGTGAGAAAGAAGTATGGTCATTTACCTATGTTGTCAATTTGGTCCTGGGTCCACCTGTGCCAGAAATCTTCTGAGGAATGGGACAAATTCCAGATATATAACACATTGAATGAAAATAAACTACTCCACATGCCTGTAAAAGGAAAGAGCTTTCTAACTCACGCATGCACATATCATGAATCTCGAAACTGTTATAATGAGATGAAACTTTGAAGTTTGTTTTTCATTATTTTGTTTTAAAAGCATGATGTGTCATTTTTATTTGGCTTCTGGTTTTTAAACCTTATTTTTGGTATCCAGTTTTTGTCTTATGGTGCTTAGGGATGGAGATCTTTGTGAATTAATATGGAATTTGTATTTTTAGGAAAAAAACCCCAAGCATCATGAAGCTTGTATAAAAAGAAAGGATGAAAGTTTGCAATCCAAGAGATTTGATGTGGAGCTATATTGACAAGGGCGGAGCTACAACATAACCTTACAGCCTCTGCTTTTGTAGGATTCCCTTTTTGAGAATAAGCTTGTTAACACACCAAGAGATCAGTTTTGACTGTGCATTTTTGAGCTTGAAAAGCAATTTCTTTGGTAATCCATTAGGGCACAAGTTCTCACTGTTTTTTGGTTCAGGGAGTGCAAATGTGTGACAATCCATCACAGACTCAGGCTAAAATAGTACAGTGTCTCCTTCCTGCTCAGTGGAGTGGCCAGTCAAAGAGAAGTGAAATCAGTCACGATTCTGACAGCTTTTCTCTTTGTCAGGAAAACACATATCCACGCTCCACTTCAGTCAACAGCAAAAATGTTTCAAGGATGGCTGTGTTGTTTTTCCCCCAGCCTTGCCCAGGCAGTGTGGAAATTGGAGCCAGTGACATGTGGCCTAAAGACTGGAGCAGGGGGGCCTGGCATGCTCAAACACACCCTGATGCGGAGGAGAAGCAGCATGAAGGCTCATGTGAAATGTTTATGGGGAGCATACAAAATGCTGACTAACCGTGAGACAGGCAATAGGCTCAGAAGTTCAGCCTTCTGGAATAGCATGAGCTGAACCATGGATTCCCAGGGACCTCAATTTTGTTGTTGTACTGGAAGCCATACTATATTTTAATTCAAAACTAGGTTTAAAAATGTAAATAACTATGTGACTGTCCCTTTGAATTTTCTTCTTTACTGTCAACTGAATCCATTATAGTAAATATTAATTCAGCAAAGAGAGATTTATCCTCTCTGGTGAAAATGCCCTGTTAGTCCTGCACCAGCACTTTATTAGTGTGTAGTTTATATAGCTCACATTAAAAACAAACAAACAGACAAACAAAGCCCCCAAAACAAAACAAGCAATAAAATAATTTGCTGTTTTTTAATAGCTTACCTTCCAAGAAACAGATCCTGGATTCAGGGACCTTCTTCATCAATCGTCCCATGAAGAACTCACTGCCAAAATCCTCAGCGCGAACAAAAACTCCATATTTTTGCAGTCCCACCTCATATGGGGTGAACTCCACCCATTCTGTAAGAAACAACACAAAGAAGAGAGCAATGTTTTATTACAGCCCTCAAAACCATTTTTGAGTGTAATATTTCGGACTAATAGGAATGAATTATAAGCATGCTACAAATGAAAACTCATGAACATGGAAAGGCTTTGGAATATTTTTGAGTCTTGCATGGACAGTTTAACTTTTGCCTGACCACAAGGATATTACATGAATACACATCAGCTGAGGTTATGGTCTTCAAATGAGAGGGGGTTTTTTAGGCTGTCTACAAAGACTGTTCCATGATTTACCACCATAAATATAAAGACAAATGACTCTCAGAAGTCTCATAATTACCTTTGAAATCCATAGTGCTATAGTTGTTCTTGACATTGACTGCAGTGTAGATAGGAAGTGGGTTCTGACCACGATCAATGGCCCGTTGCTGATCAGAGAGTCTGTGGTTGTCTTTCTGTGATTTCAGAAATACAGTTACACTGAGACAAAAATTAGCATGGCAATATTTTCTCTGCATCTAAGCTTGCAGGGCAGAAAAATTCCTGCCTCTAATGTATAATGTGTGCTTGGCTTATCTGCTGAAATATTCCATATTTTTCAAAATTCCCATAAGTGTTCTGTTACTGAAATACCTGCAGATATCCAATCTGATGCCAGATTATTTGATGATGCATTGAGATGAAAATGGAAAGAAATAATAAAGAGCAGAAAGCAATTCTCTTGATGTACAACACGTTATTGCATCATGCTGCAACTTTATGTAAGACCTCATACCTTTCAAAAGTCTGCAGGTCCTTTTGTTAACATCTCTCATGGGCACGCATAATGTTTGCAATTTTGTTATTTCTAAACAAGTAACTTGCAGAATATGAAAAACAATTCTTAAACTGTAATATTGTTTCAAAATGTTAGTCCTGGAGTTTTCTCAGAAAAACATATTCAAAATTTCACAAGCAAGCATGCTGATTTCCATCATGGATGAGTATCTACAAGGCTGGCATCCAATGTTTTGGAAATGCCTGTGCATTTGCATGCACCGTCTCATAGCAAACTGCTTTTCTCAGAGCAAACAGATAAATATCTTCTCCAGAAATAAATTTTCAGAAACTGGCAAGCCACTGTAAATGCTGCTTTATGACATACTGTACCCCATCATGCAAAAAAGATTCCAGGACAAGCCCCCAGAGATCTATAAAAGACGTTTTGCGGCCCTCTCTTTTCCGTTGACACAGCTGCTTTTTGTAATACTTCAAATATTCCAAGGAAAATGAATTTATTTTGCATTTTGTCATATGTTTTCGAGCCTCACTGATTTGCTTGTCGAGATCCTTTTTTGACCAGTCAGCATCTCTGTACAAGTTTGACATGGTCCTAGGAAGAGGAAATACATATTGAAGAGGCAAAAAAAGCACACCAAGGTTTGAGGTAGGCAATAGCTACATCTTATGTTTCTATTTTAAATTCTGGATTTGAAATTAAGGTTTCCTGTCTTCAGTTCCCTATGAAACTGTCATGTTCCCTTTGAAGTCCCAGTCATTATCCCTGCCAAAACAGCTTGAACAATTTTCCATAAACCATTCTTAGATAAACATTTGTCTTCATGTGGTTGCAAATTATGTGACTTTCCCCCCATGGAGAGACTTTATTCTGTCAATTTCGGAAGAAGATAAAAAAATCGGACTGCTGAGAAGCTATTATAGGTAGCCTACTGTATGTCAGCCCCAGCCTCCTTCAGCACGTTGGTGTCATCAGGGAGACCCCAGCCAAGGGCTGCCCAGTCCTACTCACCATGTAGTACCAGACAAGCCCGTCAGGTACGTGGCACAGTCCAAGACATCGAGTTTCTTGAGCCCCCTCAGGCTGCCATAGAGTGCGGTCAAGGATCTCATCCCTCCTCCCGTGGTCATGATGGCCACCACCGGGGTCTGTGCAACACAGGGACACAACGGGCCAGCGTCACACAGTGGCTGCACCCAACCGTGGCTCTCCGCAGAGACCTCCTGACACATAAAGCCTGACACCACCACGTGTGCCTAGGCACAGACTTCTTCCTAAATGATTTCTACTGAAATATAAACTGCCATTTATTTTATAAAGGAGAACAGGGACAGAAGCAATGACATTTTTTGCATAGATATCTGACACTTGTTTCCATTGTGTTCAACATAGATGTTTGGTATGAAACAAATAAAAATGCATTAATTCGAACCAAAAGAGACAATAAGAGAGAAACAGATCACTTGAAAAAGCAGGAATTAAGAAGAAATCTCACAGGTCAAAGAGAGGAGGGACTATCAACAACAATAATAGGTTAAAGACTGTGGAAGAATCCATTCCTATATAAGGAAAACCTAGTCTGGCTTCCAAGGAAGGTGTAGCAGGAAAAGGGTTAAAATCAGGATAGCAACTGCAAAGGACACAAACAGCAGGGTGAATTTAGAGGTGTGGGGCAGTATTGGAGGCATACAGAAGTTTTAAGATAATGAAAGATCTGGAAAAATTTTAACTGTGAAGAAAAAGAGGTCATATTATGCTGTTATGCTCTCACCGCTAAGCACTCACGAGATGTTTTAAATGTTTTCCCTACAGACCTCATGGTCCAGCAGATCCTGTTCCAGCTGCAGGACCTTCTTAAGGGCAGGAATAACATAATTCTGCCTTTTGCGTAGAAAGTCTTGCTCCTGTATGCAGAGGTCAAATCCTAAACGCACATCAAGGTGGTCTGGGCTGGAGCAGAGATCAGGAAAAAATAATATTCCATTTTAGTATTGGTAGACAAGCTCAGAGTTTCCAATGCAATCAAATAAACCTGATCCACAAAATACTACATTTAGGTCCCTTTCCTACACTCCCAAGCAGGTATACAATGCTGCATGAAAGAAGGATAGGAAAAAGGACTAATAAATTTCTAAGCAGCTATCAAAATAAAACCTAAGGAAAGGCATTCCTGCAGCTAATTTCTGAGACATCTGCTCTCTGGATTCTCTCATATTTTAGTGTGCACTGAGAGCTATAGGAAAAACTTCTCATGCTTTCTTGAATTAGGCAGAAATTTTTCCTGCTTCATAATCAACAATGCCAGGTTATCAGCTGCGCTCTTGCCCAGTGTTAAAGAAAACGTAACACTGGGTAGCATAACTGGCTTGTAATATTACTTTTTCTATTTTATGCATATTTTTCATTATTCATGTCTCAGTATGGGTTATCTACATGTGTTACACTACACTACATACAGTTGCTTCCAGCTCATGTGAATGCCACATCACCCGGTCACGCGACCTACTGTCCTGCTGTGAGCGCCTCCTCCCCAGAAAAGAGCTTAGAGGGAGATGAGTTCAGCTAAGTACAACCACCAGGAGAGGCCAAGTCTCTTACCAGTCTTCTGCCTTCGCATATAAATCAAATCCTTTATCCTGGAAAGCAAGAATGCGAACAATGTGAGTGCTGACAACATGCTTCTTCCCTGCAGCCTGAGGAGGAATTTTAGCTTCTGCCATCCTAGCAATGTGGGTACAAATCAGGAGCTCTGAATAATCCAGCAGCCTATGCAAATTGACTGTTGTGTTTTACAGAAAGGGAAGTTGTTCAGTAATTTCTAATGTTTTCTAGTAAGTGTAAAATCTGAGGGTAAGCACTGTTTACAGAGTAATGATAATTTATACCTTACCCATCTCTACCGACAGTACCTCTTAGGCAGCCAGCCAGGCTCCAGCCACACTATGATTCTACACAGCAGCATTTGTTCCCCCACTTCTGGGGCTTATACCCCACAACAGTCATGATCCTTTCATTCTAAGTGGGTTTTTTTAACCATGAGTCTAAAAGTGCTTTGTAAAGCATGGTCAGCATCAGCAGGAGTCAGATGCTACCTCCGTCAGTTCAGGTGCCCTGCTGGTGGTGTTCGAGAAGGGGAAGAGCAGAGCTTCAAAATTTAGCATGAAGTAAGATCAGGATGGAGGAGCAAGATGCCCCATGTACCCACATCTACTAAAACAGAACAAGGCACAACCTGGCCTAGTTGCTGAACGACCTACTGCTGTTAGGCTGTGGTGTTTTTGTCTGCAGGCTGTCGTTGTCAGAAAGTACCATGATACTCATCAGGGGGATGCAGACTTCCACATTCAGGTTTCTCAGCCTCTCCCACGAAAAGGCACTCACCTCTGCTAAGATCATGTTTTTTCCACTTGGCATGGAATGAAGTTCCACATTTGGAGAGCCTGTATCATACACGTATGACCGCTGAAAAAATACAAATCAACCCAGGTTTATATTGAAAAGAGCATTACTCACTGCCCACAATGCATATTAATGTTACTATTTATGGTGTCTGATATTTTACATGCCATTATCATGTTTTATAAAGCTCAGTTGTAACATACTGAGGAGGGAGGTCGTTTCTTCCCTGGTAGTGTGACATCCAGCATTGGCTGCTTGTATCTGGCATAGTGGAATTTGGCAGGAGAGGAGGAGCTGAAGACCCGATTAGATCCCAGCATAATGTCCTGGGTGCCTTCATAAGAGCCTTGCACTTTAAAGGAGAATTCTTTTTCTAAGGAAATGACACAAAAGCAGACACAGATTAGTTTTCTCATCAAATCTGGCAACAAAAAATCTTACAGAGTCTATCACAAGGCTGTTCTCATGTTTTGGATTTGTTGGGTTTTTTTAATTCTTACATTAAGCCAATTGTGTTCATAATACTAGCACATCAGTTAAAAATAGCTGATAGAGAAATAACCTTACTTGATTTCTTCTCCTTTTTCTTCTTTGTCTTCTTCTCAACCACCTGAACTTCTAAGCAGCAGATTTTGCGAGACTGTAAGAGACATGAACAGTAAAACACCTCGTGGCAGGGAATGTTCCGATATGACATTCTGTTTCCTAGTCGAAATGGGACACAACCAGGGCAAGGTGGGAGTGCAGTGTGGATGAACAGGGCTTGCAGAAGGGAGAAGATAAGGACAAGGTGAAAAACAGTACTTTCAGGATCGCAGAGATGCGGAGGGCTGACTTAAACAAAATTCATGAGCAAGTAAAAATTGTAAATGAGAAAATGTCAGGGATGGGAACTCGCTGTGTAAAATCCACAGTTATGAATGCAGGACATGATATGTGCATGGGATAGGACAAACCCTCTCACTTCAGCCATATGGGAATCTGGGAGAAGTGATGTCTAAGGAAGAATTCACTGCTGCACTGATGTCTCAGACCTAAACCACTTCCACGTGTTTTCTTTGCAACAGCAAAGGGGTGTTGGGATGGGGGATCTCCATGCTGTTCCAGTCACAGCCTCTCCAGAGATGCTATCCACAAGTATGTGTCATGATGAAGTGGGTAATGGCAATGTTTCTGTGCTGGCTTTCTCAGTAAAGGGGTATGTTGTCCTGATGACTGTGAGTCAAGTGAAATAAGTGTGACAACAGGACAAGAAAGATGATGAAATACAACACTCACCACTAGCACTCCATTAGTAATGATGGTTTCAGGAGGGCCTGAACTAGGACACAGAAAGAAAGAATACATTTACAATAACTCATTAAAATTGCAGTATAGTTCCTAAGTCCCACCCTTCTCCTGATTTTCCTCTTGCATATTTTTAGCTGCATATTGGATTTCAAAGAAAAGTCCCAGGAGACCTGTTGGACAACTTTCCTCACTCTACTATGTCAAGGGACAATTGTCATCCTACTGGCTCATCCAGTCCTGGAGCTCAGCAAAATAAATGCCAAAGGTGCTCTGAGGCCAAACCATGTAGTGATTTTATGCTGAGTCCCAAGCTGAGGCCATGGATGGTTACATAGAATCCAATTTTTAAAAAATCACAGTTCATTGAATGATGGAACAACAAGGGCTCTGCATCAGAAGTCCAGTGCATCATTCCATGTTGTGTTTTGAAGGGGGTGGACCCTCTTGCTGATCTCAAACACAAATGCATAACAAACCAGCAACATTCTGGTCTTAAATAATGTTCACTACATTAGACAAAGAAAAGGATTTAGGATGTTCTCCCTGTTTGCCTGAAGTTCATGGGATGTCATCCTGGCATGCACCCATTTGTCAACACAGCTCATAGCACAGATTCCTTGGGAATGATGCACTCGGGACAGTCAGATTATTTCATGCCTCTGAATTGCTGTTTCTTTTTGCTCCAGGTTATGTTGCATTTCATGTTTACTCACATATTATCCAAGGCAAATCCCACCTCCAACTCCTCTTGTCTCTGGAAAATAAAGAAAGGAAAATGTTTTTGGTTTACTGGCAGTTCTCATAATGCAAGTTCACATTCTCACAGTCTAGGTATGCATGCACTGTTTGTGACAGGCAGAGCATTTAAAATAGAGGCACACAGCACCTCACATCTGTGTGTCTTGAGCCTCAAGATTCTATACTGATAGGAAGCTTGTGGATGGCTGCCACAGCAGTTTTTAACACAGAAATTGTTTGGCTTCCCTGCTTCTGCAGGGGCCTAAGGAGGAGATGCTGTCTCATTCCGAGTCTGCCAGCAAAGAGGAAGGGGATCTGCTGAAGGGGAGAGTCAAAGCCTTCTGGTGTCAGGAGGAGAAATGGTGACATGCAAAGCAGTTGTGGAAGAGGAAGAGGAAAACCAGAGGTCTGGCAACAAGTTGAGGGATTTGGGACAGACAAATGTAAATTTGACATTAAGGCCTGGTCTGTGAAATGGTGAAAAAGAGTATAATCCCCAGGGGAAAGAAAGCACAGGCAAGAGAAAAACAAAAGCAGAGACAGAAGGGATGATGAGCAGTGAAGTGAGATCGTGCTGTAGGCTACTTAGTTGCTCAAATTACCCACTGAATTAAAGACACCAAAAAGTTAATAATATAGGACAAAAAAATTTGCAAAGGCTTGAAGAGTATGAGCTCTAACTGGTGTAGCTGTGCAAACACAATAAGAAAAGGCTTGGATATGACACCTGTAACCACTCAAAGTAATCAGCTGGGTTACAACTAGACAAAGTTTTGATTTCATCAGAGCTTAGTGGAAGTCCACACACTCTTTAGGTATTTTGCAAGGAACGAAGTTGTCAAATAAGGCATTTAAAGACAATGAACAGCAGTGTGGAGCTTGGGTGTGTGTAGATAAGGTAATTCTTCAACTGAATGGTGCACGACGGATGCACAAGAAACTGGAAGGGAACCGGAAAAGGAGAATGATAGAACATACTGGGAGGTGAGATGTACAACTTTCAGTCTCCCTAACATTCAAAATATGATTATTTCTTTCTACCAAGCTGGGTGGCATGGCTTAGACTTTATTTCAACACCCATTCCACAGTCCATAATTAGCAACTAGTCTGGTTTGACATTTAGTTTCGATCACAGAGTTTTTTCTTCCTAATTATTAGGCTAAGTAATAAGTTATGACAAAAGCATCAGATACTGGCATGAACACCCTCCTCGACCCTCGATGGGGGCAGGCTCAGCAAAGTGACAATTAGGCCAAGACACTTGAAATGCATGAGCCTCTGTGGCCAACACCAAACCCTTCCATGTGCCTACAGATTAAGGTGTGAAGAGGTTTTCCCATGTCAGAGAGAAAAACAACTTATTTTTATGTGGCTATGTAGCTGACATGCAAGAAGGAAAAAAGGCAAAATTTTACAAATAATATTTTAGACAGAAAAGCTAACAAACATATTCTTGCCAAGCTATTCCATTTCTTATTTCGGACCTCACCTGTGAATCACACTTGAAGTGCATGAAGACTTCCTCTCCCAGGGAAAGTTTGGCTATGTCAAAGTACACCGTGAAGAGGTGGTCATCCTGAGTAACCACGTCCTTATCATAGAGTGCCAGCTCCAGCACATTCTGGGAAAGGAAGGAAAGGAGTTTATAAATGTGTCAGGTTTTATTTGAAGAAGGCGATCCTGGGGACAACTGTTTTAGTCAGCTGCTGTGAGAAGTGGGAGGACATAAAGAAAAAGAACAGGAAGGGAAGGAAGTGGAGAGGAAATCAGCTGCATGTTGGCACCAGTCTATAAGGTGGAATGAGAGGAAATCACAGACATTTCAAATGCCTTATTCTATCCATGCCTGAGAGAGACAATCGTCTTTCATGGCATGGAAAACCATTATGAGGATATGAGTTATTCTCACATCTTTCTGCATCTTTCCTTGCCTCTTGAGAAAATTGCTTATGTCCCTTTGCAAAAGGATAAAACCTCTCAGTTGCTCCCTAGGTCAGTTACCAGAAAAGTCCCAGTTCAGTACCTTGACCTGACTCTGGATCCTGAAGTAGAAGGTTTCATTCCAGACTGGATCTTTGCAATTCTTGATGGCTTTAGTCTGAAATTTGTCATTTGAAGCAGTTGGCAGCCAAAGGCTCACGTAGCAATCAGTAGGGCTCACTGTATGTTAAAAACACAAACACCTCTAAAATGAGAATTTGCTCTAGAAAAAAGAATTAATTGAACAATATGAAGTTTTGTTTTCAAAGAGAGACACTATGATACATATTGGCATATTTGTTCAACATAAACATCACCATTTAGGTAAGAAGAATGGAGAAAAAAGAAGGGTGGCATGAGTCTTTAAATAAACGGGATTAGAAATATAATA
Organism: Ifrita kowaldi; assembly: GCA_013398055.1. Classification (NCBI taxonomy): domain Eukaryota; kingdom Metazoa; phylum Chordata; class Aves; order Passeriformes; family Cinclosomatidae; genus Ifrita; species Ifrita kowaldi. The sequence goes on along the minus strand of VZRS01007687.1, from coordinate 904,965 downwards.
AATACATTAAATGCGAAGGGTTTTCTCCTCCTTTTATGTTATCAAACAATCAGTTTAGCCAAGGATAAAAAGTCCAGGACAAATGCAGCAAACATTAAGGAAACAAAGTGATATCTTCTCTTTTAGCCAAACAGAACATTAAAAAAAAGCTTTCTGATTTCTGCATAAGTAAAGATACAATCTTCTATTATATTTTAGTTCCAGGCCAGCATATGAGGAGCTACAAAATGTAACATCTGTGGGCTTTTATCTGGGAATGCTGGCACACAGAGAATTAGGGCATGGTAGTTGGATTACTTAGCATAGAGAAAGCTTTGAGTACAAGCTGAATTTGAGATAAGGCTACTCAGCTCCCAGTATTTACTCAATTAGTGCAACCATTTTGTGTTCTTTGTTACATAAATATACTCCAGAGGAAAACATGGGAGAACTTTTGCTTTCAACAGACCACAGAGCTTTTACTGCTCCCTTTGGGGACACAGAGAAATATGTATGATAGGCACAGCTGTGACCTTATGGAGTTACCTCTGCACAGAACAAAGGCTGATGCAAAGAAAGGCAACACACTCTGTGTTCATTGCTGGAACCAGCACACCAACGACAGAAATTTCTCCATTCATGGAAGAAATCTAGAAAGAACCTTTTCTTGGAGCAGGACTAGCTATTAGCCAATGGAGGTGACAGGGACCATATAGTGCACTGCAGATACTCACAGACATCTGCCTGGTGGATATTTCTTGCTCTTATGACTCTCACAGTCAGTAAGTAACACAGAGAGGATTCTATCTGCAGGGAAAAAAAAAAACATACAAAAGACAGGAATGAATGCTAAACTTAGACAGCATATTTAGAAGACTGAGGTAATCAAGAGAGATAAACACCCAACTCAGGAACAATTTAGTTAAATTTTCTATGTGATTATGAAATGGCCAATACATTTATTTTCCTGCTAACATCTAAATCAAGTACTAGACTGAAATACTTCTTTTATTCTGTAGCATGATATGAGGATTTATCTTATTAGAGCATTTATTTATTTCTTATCTAAAATCTGACTGCACAAAGTGCTAAGATTCAGTCCCAGCTTGGGAGAAGATTTATTTTTTAAATTTCCAAGGTAGAAAATGAAGAGATGCTTCAGACCTTTTTCGAGTGATAAAAGTATTATTGTGGTGATTACCTTCTATCCAGTCATTACATATATTTGGTCTCCTGGGTTATGGGATATGATTTTCTCATATTCCTGCTCTTTTAAATGTAGAGTACTCTGCAGAGTTAAATGCTGACCTCTGATCCCAAAACAGATTTTAAGATCAGAGAAAGAGGTTGCTGCTTTGCACTTCCACCATGCTACTTACTATGCATGCGTTTTTCATTTACAGGGATATGGCTGCCCTCATGAGCTAAGGTCACCTCTGACTTTTTATTGTGAGAAGTTTGTCTCTAGTTTTGAATTATGTAAACTCTTCACATCTCAAGCTTCCTTGCACTGTTTCAAATAAGAAGTGTAAACAATGTTTTACACCTGATAAGAAACTCTTGTTTGTTACCTTTGGCTTCCCTCTTTCATATTAGCCCGTGTTTCTGACCTCATGCATGACTTCTTAGTCTCTCATATTGCTGTTCTGATCTCATATTGGAGTCCAAACATGAGCTCATATCTGCTCTCCCTTTACCACGAAATAAAAAAATAAATAACTTCCACATAACCTTTTATTTCTAC
>VZRS01007687.1:762586-903226 GCA_013398055.1 Ifrita kowaldi | reverse complement strand
AAGACACAGCATACTAGAATATAAATCAGCAGGAAACTTTTGCTCCAAAAGACCTAAAAGTCACTTAGTACAACTACAGGGCCATGGACAGGTAGAGACTCCACCTATACTGCAAAATGACGATGAAAGACCATTGCCAGCCCTGAAGTGGCATTAGCATGACACTGACCTCATTAAACCGACTGAGAAAGAAGTGTGACACAGGTACTGCAGGAAAGGAGAGCAAGACTTTTAGCTGGACTGTCTGAGCTGAACAATTCAGTGTGTACTGTGTTTATAGTATCATAAAAAGTGAAGTGCATCAGCAGTCATGGAATTCAAGTTCATGGAAAAAGTTCAGGCTTTACGGAATATATGTCCATGTGATGTCTCTCTGAATGTTTAAATCTGTTTAAATGTGTATCAATGCAGGCAACTTGGGCTAATGAATACACGTTGTTGAGACTGGGGGCAGTTAGCAAATAGGCTAATGAAGAAACAAGTAAAATCAGCCTCCAGATAACCAAAGTATCCCGTTGTAGGAAAAAGGCACCAAGAACGTTCATGCTGTTCAGGGCCATAGCAGGTCACTGGATGTGCAAATCAAGGGTGTCAAAACACTGCAAAGGGTCCCAAGAGCAGCTGTGGATCAGACCGCCAGGGGCACTCGAATTCATATCTAAATCCTAACTCCTAAAGGCACAGAAATGAGGCAGGTACAGAAAGTGCTCAGTAATTACAGAACTGATGCTGCCAGTGGCCGGCTTTGGAGAAGGCAGTTCCTGGAAGGGCTTAACTCAGTTTCACGGATCAGATTCCCTGAAGCCACCTTGTGGTGATCCCAATGTACCAAGAAGGCAGTGCAGATTGAAAAAAATACTCAGGCATGTGGAGATGCCCTGTCATGACCAAGGAGCCTTGGCTTAGACATCACAGAACTATAAATAACAAATGACCAAAATCCTGTCAGCTTTGTGAGTTTTGCCTAAAAAATCTGAGGCGCTTGGTGTGTTCTTCTGAAATTGCCGTAATCCCTGAAGCATAGAGAGTTGTATTTCAGGGTGTATTTTCCCACCTTCGGGTTTTCCATTCAGCTTATCAAGAAAAGGTTGGCTGTTCCTTAAACTGTGAACACAATGCCTGCTACTCAGCAACTTTACTCATCACAAAACAGAACAAGGGAGAGCTCCTAATTACTACTAAATAGCTTCAAACTAGAGAGAGGAAGGGTAAAAAACTTTTCTAGCACATCTAGTCCATTCATTTCCTAGAAGAAAGATTTCATGTCTGAAGTCTACTGGGAATCTACTAGTTTTTATTAGAGGCCAGAAGAGGGATTAATTCAGGAAATCAGGTGTTGAAAATCAACTTTAAGATTCTGCCATCCTATTGTGCGAATAAATGGCATAATTTCCCAGCTCTTGCTGTCTACACTGGCAGTAAACTGGTCCTTGTGGTTTAGCAAGACATATGTAGATAGAGTCTACTGAAACCCATCCTTTTAAAGATATTAGTCTTGTTTAAACAGAGGTTGTTCCCCATGTGCCAAGGACAGGAAACCACATTAGGAATTTAACATGACACAAGACTATGTAAGTGGGATGATCAAAACGATAAGTGGGACAGTGTTTCATGGAGGGAGCTGGATGGGTTACAGTAGCTAATTACATTGTTTAGCAGATGCTGAACCCTATCTGTTTTCACCCAGCCGCCACCCAGCAGGAAGGTCCCCTTAACAGTTTCCATTTGAAATTTTCCTTTGCAGTACCTTTGTAAGAGAAGTCCTCTGTTTCCCATCAGGGTTCAGCTGCATAGTTCCGTCTCCTTGTTGAGAGGTTTGAGAGATCGGGTCCTGGAAAAAGAAGGGCCAATCTTATCCCTGGACAAACCATCATGTGTCTTAAAGGCAATCCTCACTGGGAATTAAGAACTTCAGAGCCACAGGGACAGGGAGCCCACGGTCAGTGCTGACTGTAGAGCCTTGGCAGGAACTGGGGTTTCCTGCGGTGCCTGGTGCCATTGCCTGGGCTGTGCTTGCCCCAGTAAGCCTGAGCAGAGGCGTAGCAGCCAGGTAAGGTCCACCCTTCATGACACATGGGGAGGAGAAGCAGGTCCTGGCCCTGGCTGTTAAAGGAACAGCAAACCTGTCTCTCATAAACACACCCTGTCATTAATCTTTCACCTTGAAGTACATCTCCATGTTATTTAATACTTATTCTAAAGTTGTGTATATCGTGCCTCTGAAATTAATAAACCCTCTAAATATTCAAAACACTCCTCTTGTAAATAAGCTCTTGGTCCCCAAGAAGTTTGCGTTTTCTTCCTGTGGTTTACTACAATTTTTAAAGTTTTGATATTGAGGTCATGAAGCATTGACTTTCTTCGTCCTGTGTAGTCATTATAGTCAATGGTAGGTCAAGAAAGTAGTATCATCTTTGCACTACATGCAGCAGAACCACTTAAGATCCCAGATGCCTTGCTTTGCTCTGCACCCTTCTTACCTGAGACAAAATGCCGTCTTGGTCCATTGTGGTCCTGTTCACACACACACGTCCAGTGTTATCTGTGGCAATGCAATCTCACATCTCCCAGCTTCCACAGACACCAATAGTTCAAAGTGTCTCATATGCAGGTGAGCAACTATTTTATAAACTGACTCAGAGCCCCACCTCTGACTGGTCTCTTAAAACCAGTTACTCCCCTCCCATTTTCTTATGGTAGGAAGCTGCATCCTGTGGTCAAATAAGTAGGAAAAAATAGCTTTGCCTATATAGCAGGTGGAAGTATTGTGTTTGAGTCACTTTGCTCTACACTGGCCAATGGCAGGTTTACAACTAAACATTAGAGAAGAATACCGTCTTACCTGGGCACTGAACTTTCAGCTTAGCAAGCCCTCAAAGCCCACAGAAATACATACTCTGTAATAAGATACAGCAACAGTATATAAACTGAATTTAGGTTAACTGTGACAGTAAGCAAATACAATAAAACAGCTAATGAAAAAAAAACCAAACAAGAGAGACACAACACTATCGCTCTCAGACTAATCTGGTTATTGCAAAAAACAGTTTAAGGCTTTCTGGACCACATGCCCCTACAATCCCAGGTCTAGGCATGCAGAGCAGCACACTCATATGGTGGTTTATATCCACTCAGCCAAGGTCCAGCAGGGCTGGGTATCTCCTCAAGTCATTGTATTCCTTCCCTCTTCTTTCCTATGGCTTGTTATTATTATTTTTGTGTTTAGATGTGGAGTCCTGAAGCAATGACTTTCCTTAGCTTAGCTCCTTCCCCATGAATACTTCTGCACGGTTTTCAAGCTCAGACTGACTCTGGCTGCCAACGAGCTGCATTTAAGTGCCCCTGTCTGACCCAATGACATGTGCCAGCCAGATGCAAGACTCAGCCCTGACCTCACTCTGACCTCGCCAAAGTCCTTGGCACAACTGTGACACCACTGCTGGGGCAGGACACCTGCCACTGTCCACACAGCTGACCCCTGTGCCATCAGAACTGGCACGGCTCACAGCTCACTGGAAGAGGATTAGAAAAGGCAGCCAAACACTGTTGCGTCATCCACAGATCATAACAGATCAAACTTTCTGGGAAAGGGATTCTTTTGGCTTTCCTGCTTCCCCAGTACATTTTCTATGAGCAAAAAAGTGCTCATTCCCTGAGCATTCTTGAGCCTACCGGTCAAACATTGCCACCAGCCAGCACAGGTTCCCTCTGCACATCCCCATGGAAAAGAATACCAACAGTCACCACAACCACCTTGGGAGAATACATTTTTGCCATTGCCTACGGTATTTCGTAATGCCATGAAGGGTTGTGCCTACACTCATGGCATGTTTTGTCTGTGTGCCAGCTGCAATGATGTAGCTTGATGAAATGCATTTTTCATTAGGTCTCAGAAAATTGGCAGCATTGGCATCTGTCAGTCATGTTTAAAGACAGTGCTTTACTATGACATCTCCTTGGAGGGCAAAGCTATAAACCAGACTGTCCACCCGGATGGGGCCTCTGAGGCTTTCGCTCCCACAGTGCCAGTGGCCAAAAAAATCACATTTTCATGAACAGCATTTGCAATCTGTATCAGAGACAACCCTCGCAGGAGGGAGGGACCATGGCTCACTCTGTACTCCTGCAATCTGTCTCTGAGACATTCCTTTATCCATGATACCCACAGCAAGTATTTGGTAGGCTCTTTGCAGAGATAAAAACAGTTTTGTTTTCCAGGAACAAGGAACACACTGTGAACCTGAAGCATATTACTGAAATGCCTGAATATGTGGAGCAAGGCAGAATGTTCATTTTGCAAACAAGCCTTTATTGTCTGGTAGTGTATACGCAAAATTTTTACACGTAAATAACATTTCTTCAGAACTGGAGGCAGCATGAGTTTATGGCTAAAAAGTATGGGTTTTTTTCACAACAGGGTTTTCAGGTAAAAATGGAGGCAATTCCCAGGATGATATGCAGAGCACATAGCATCATATTTCTGATCATGACTAGTGAAACTACCACAGAACAAACAAACAAAAAAATATCAGCAGAAGTGCATAGTTGTTCAAAACCTAAAGAGTTTCAAACGTTAATATTTATGCTATGATCTTTAGGCTTGCAACATAGGCTACAGTTGCACAAAAATGTGAGTTTTGTTTTGATATAATAAATGACCAAAGTGTTGGAAAAGTAATTGTGAACCAATTTGTAAAGGTAATTTGTCATCTCTCCTTGCTAAAATGAAAATCCTCAGAGCACCATTCTGTAACAAGCCAAACATGTTATTTGGCTGTGAATGAAACCTGTTATTTTCAGATTGGGTTCCCTGGGCTGACGAGGTAGGCAGTCTATTAAAAAGAAGTTATGTTTCAAAACAAAGGTGTTTTGTAAAATATTAACATGAAATGTTTCAACTTACCCAAGCATTTTCCCTGGTTTATTTTAGTCCCACATTATAATATCTAGTTGATAGATTTTTTTTCTGACTGAATAGACACTTGGTTCAAAATTTTCCCAGTTGTCTTTAGGACATAAAACTCATTAATAAAGTGTTTTCAATTTGACTTGCTCCTGGAATGCAAAAGTTTTTATGGCTTTAAAATTTTTACAGCTCACCCTCAGCACAGTTCCGAACAGTTTTAAAAAGGCACTTTCAGTAAAATGGAAAATGAAGGACGTTTAAAAATGCAAGCCCAAACAAATGTAATTGGTGACTTTGTGCTAGATCCCATGCATGGTCTTTGGATTGCTTTAAGATGGTCTTGGTTGTTGCAGACTACTGACTCACTTCTGCTCAGTTTGTATATGCAGAACTAAACAAATAAGAAGTTTTGTTGATAGGCATATGACTTAAACTGTTTTCATGGAGTAAGACAGCAAAGCTTACATTGTCTATTGGAAGTAAAATATTTTCAAGTACTTTTTTTTTTTTTTAATTTAAGAATGGTATTTAATTATGAAAAATATCTCAACAGGGAAAAAAAATCCAGGGTGTTTTATTTTGAAAGCTTCAAATTAAAATGTTGAGGTTTTCTATACTGTCTCAGTATAAACCAATTAAAACTGACATAAATTAACAGGGAATTTTGATGTGCCCAAATTACACCCTTTGCTTAAAAAAAAAAAAGATTTTATGTGAAAAGTCTTATGCCACTTCCTCCTAAGTTGCTCCTTCCCATCACATATGATTCATTCACAGCCCAAGAGAGCCCAGGATGTGGATGCAAATCATGGGGCTGGTTGTATGCACAGACTTGTCCCTCTTACATTTCCAGCCTCTGTGGCTGCTCTTCGGGACACTTGCAAAACAGAGTTGACCCAGGGATCCAACACCAGCTTCCAGTTGTGTCTCATGTTGTCTTTGTTTTCCAGGGCTGGTTGCACCTTGTGTTCCACAAAGCAGAATCGTGGGAGCAGAAGTTTATACTCCCTTCTTATGGCCTGTAGGTATGTTGGCTGGGTTGTATAACTGTAGCACTGTGGTGATAAAAAATTATTTTCCTTTATGTCATGTATTATAATAAGTTAGGCTTAAAATCATGCTATTTAAAAAAATCTAACAAGTATTTTAGGCAAAGAGTGTTCTACAGACAACCTTAATTTATGGAACAAAACATACGTAAAAATTTCCCACACAATGTCTTTGCTCATAGAGACCACTTCTTGGGAATGGAGAAACCCCAGCAAACCACTGCACCAGCTGGGGTAGTTTCTGTAGTGCAGAATGGCCAGTGTTTGAAAAAGCTATGTCCCTTCTGGGTCCTAGAGCATGAAAAACTCCTCTGAGAAGATAAGGGCAGTTGGATGGGCGATCAGCACATTTTCTGCCTTCTCCTTTGCATTGCTGTCTGCAAGGCCTGCATAATCATCTGAGAGTTGTTGAGGATGTTGTACTCGCTGAGATTCAGCAGCTTGCGGTAGTTCTCATCAGTGTATCTGACCGAGAACATGCAGTAGGGGGAACAGCAGCTGGTCAAATCAAGTTGGCCTTCCTCCATCTCTGAGCAGCAGCGCTTGACACCTGAAGGGAAAGAATAGTTGTTGCTGTGACATGATGTTTCTCTCAATCAGTGTCAAACTGTCCACAAAAGCTCAAAGAGTGGGACTTTTCTCCTGAAGAAAATTCATAGGGTTTAAATGCACAATGCAGGTCCTATATCACCACCCTGGTCAAGAGAACATTGTGGGTCTGAAGTGAGGAGGGCACAAGGGAGAAGTGAGGGATGGCATTGTAATGTTCATCTATAGCTTACTCAGAAACATCTGTCTCATTAAAGCCATGGATCAGGCAAGGATGTCAGCCTGAAAGGGCACTCCAAAAGCCACTGTTAATGCACTGTAGGTCTTACCCTGGGCAGCTGGGATTTCTGTGGACCTCAGCTGAGGAAGATTAATTGCTAGTAAGAGAATAGAATTTAAGCAAGAAAGGAGAAATAGAAAAATGTGGAAACCGAGAGTTCCTGCAATGCTGAAAAAGGTGCAGGGCACCTGCCAACAGGATCCATCTCTGCCTTTCTGTTTCTTGTGTCACGCAAATTCCACAACAGCAGAATTTAACCTCCCTGCTACCAAGAAGCAGAGTAAATGCATCCTACTAACCTGCAGTAAAGACGAGGAATGCAAAGCAGGTGGCCTGGTAGAAAAAGAGTGACAGGCCCTGAACACAGCACAGTCAATAAAATGAACCCCGGGCTGATGCTGTACCAAAATGAGACACACTGATCTTAATATTGCAGGAGTTCAGCCTGAAAGGCAGGTTCTTGCTCCTCCACCATTCATATGTGACATTATGGTTCCTCAAGCGTAGAATTAAATACCCAGACAATAGACAATACATGCAGGGAGAAATAATCTGAGAGAGCTATACTTTTCACAGGAAAAAATCTTTTTCAATTAGGTAGGAACACTTCAAGTAACAAATGGGAGAGAGGTGAAGGTAAACAAAAGACACGGGCTGTGTCTATTCTCTTAGGGCCACAAGGAAGACATGAGTGAACGTAATAGCTTTGGCAGAGATGGGGAAAAGTTTAATTAGCTGAAGTGCTCCCCCATGAACCCAGCCAGCAAAGATGACCAGCAGCAAAGAAGCTCTGTCTGAGTCAGGGAAGTAGTGGTGCCTTTTGTTTAATGCTTTCCCACTACTTGTAACTTACCAGGTGCTTTGTACTCTTGGAAGGTATCATTCACAAGGGGAAGAAAAATCACAATTGGACATCCTGGCAAATCTGAATCTTGGAAGATGTAGCACTCCTTCAGATTTTTCTTATCTTCGTCAGTCAAAGAGATTGTTGGGAATGGGATTTTCTGTTCTGAGTAGTATTTACACGCCTTATCTAGAGACTGGACGATCACAAAAATGGTCAGCACTGGAAATCAACTGCATTGTCTAAAGACCCCAAATTGTCATCTACTATTAAGGTTTAGTGACTCAGATCCATAGGGTGAGTTGCTTCTTATCAAGGGTTACTCTACACATAATTACCACGCATAGTAACCACATTGCTAATCACAAGGTGTAAACACAGTTTCAGAATTAAAGAATTCACCCAGGACACTGCTTTTTTTCAAAAAATTGAAGCAATTTGCAGAAGTTTAGGGTAAAGCATGAGTTTCAGCAGATGAAAGAGCCTGTGTTTAATATATTGTATAGAATTAAACAGAAGAGAAAATCACAGCAAGAAAATGTTTAAGGCATCTTATTATGTGCTTGGAAGCCAGGAGATAAGGAAGTTAAGTTTGAATGTGCAATTATGTCTGTGCTTGTGTAGGCATTATGACAGTGTTAATTGAGACTGATATTCTACTGAAAAAGCCTGAAGTACTGGGCTATGCTATATCTTTTCCCTGAAATGTTTAATAAAATATCATGTCCTAATATGCCCTGTGTTATTTACTCTGCACCATCTAAGAGTGAACACTACCAAGCAGAAAAAGACTTCTACTAAAGTACTTGAAATTGTAGCAGCCTTTTTTTGTAAGTTTTATCTAGACAATGAATGAGGCTGAAATAAAACTTCATTACATCTGTCCCATGCAACATACAGCTTATTAGCAGTAGCACAGCTGTTCTCATTCTCAAAATGTAATTCTACTTAAGCAGGCCAATATGCTTAATAGTGAGTTTTCAACTAACCTCAGTTTCTGACATAAAAAGACCCAAACTTCTTTTCTGCCAGCCCTAATAGACAGCTAGCTAATTAACTTTATCTCCATGAAATGAGGTTTCTGCTGGAAGATGCTCATCACTGAATTTTACTTGTAGCATCTTATTTGTCAGCCCAGAAATCATCTGCTGCTAATATGCTTTTTATATTCTAACTTGAGTCAGAAGAAATCACTTCCTCATCTTTATGAATATTCCTGCGCAGGGTCTGGAAGCCTGCTTGATTCAGCATAAAGCAGAAGAGGCTCCTCTCATCATTCTGGAAGAGACCATGCTGACACCTCCTTGAATAATTCAACATGTTCATAACCCAGCAAGAAAGAGTCCAGGAATGGCAGGAAGAAATAGGAACAATATTAATCACTACAGTGAAAAATGTAGGAGAATGAGGATGTTATAAACTGAACAGCTGATAAAACCAGCAGTTCTGGATGCTACAGGTTGGGCATTTACAACTAAAAGGAGACACAACACATGGTAACAAAAACGTCCTCACCGATGTATGTGATCCAGTAGTATAACTTAGATATATGATGACATCCACTTCCCTCTGTGGCCTTAAAAGTGGTGCACTGCTGGTATTGATGAAAAATCCAGCATCTATCATGCCCAGGTGATCAGGATTTTGCATTAGCTGGTTTGGACGTGCATCTAACACAGTGTCTAAAAGGAAAATATTTTTTGAGTAAGAATAGATCTGCAGATAATTTGACTGGAAAAAGAAGTGTAAGGTGGAACTGACCATTCCAGAGGCCTGGTCTAATGAAATTGCCACAATACCAGATCGTCAAACAGGCATGAGAAGGACTGCAAAAAACCTAAGCTCCTGTTCTGAAAAATCTGTGTTGAGTTTGCAGGCAATATATTTCAATAACACGTCACGCTTGTTAGTATCAGTAAGCTACGTCTAATAATTAACCTAAATCTGCCTTACTTCATTTCAGTCATTGTTTCATCTTCTCTCTCACTGATTTGGAGAACAAAATATTTTCAATCCTTTATATGTTCAGAGTTATGCCTCCCACTCAGTCCCCACTTCTTTGGACTAGAAAGCCCCATTCCTTTCCAGTTTTCTTTTATAGGTGATATTCTCTTAGATATTTCAAGTGCCTCTGAAGTTAGTGATACAATCTTGCCAAATTAAGCCTCTTATGTTCACTCTGCTCTCTGCCACTTTAAATTTGGTTCTGTCAGCATCAAGTCTACCTTCTCAGTCTGGACTGCAGAGGTCTCAGCTAACGCAAATGAATACAAACATTAAGTCTTAAATACCTGGCAACACTGAAGTCTTAGTGTCTTCTCTCCATTCAGAAAATAAATGTTCTCTCAGGAGGATTTTTATCCCCTGCCAAGCCTGACAGGCTTCTTTCCTAAACTCCCCACCCCAAGAGTACCTGAAAATGATGCCAGTTAAATATTAGTCGCCATCACCTTTCCACCGACAGAAGTGCTGGTTCTCCATGTAGTTGTCGTGCAGCTGGTAGCCCTTCAGGAAATTGTGGTGCTGGGCAACGGAGAAGCGGTCGGTCAGTGCTCCCCGAAGGGCGCTGGACAGGGGGCCAGGGGGGGTGTACAGGCGAGTCCTCAGCTCGTGGGGTCTTGTGGGCAACACCGGGTCTTCATCTAGAGGAGGGGAGAAAAAGTGGTGAACTGCTTGTTAACTAATATTGCCTGTTGGTTGCCCTGGCACACAGGAGTTCTCAGGGGCTATCCTTGGATGATTCACTAAACACACACAAACTCTTCTGAAGGAAAGGAGCGGCTGCTGGACAAAGCTCTGCTGATGGTCTGAGGCTTTGGCCTGAAGACAGATCATCAGAAGCAATCTTTAGTCTTGGAAAAAGGACACTTTAAGGAAATCAAGCAATGAAGAAAATGTTTAGTCAGAGGTTAAATATCCTCACAGGAAGATAGCATGAAACAGAGGCAAGCATGGAGAAAAGGGGGCTGATGAATATGCTACTGCTTAGTCAGATGGGCAACAACAGCAACCACAGGGTCTATTGCAACAGTGACAGCTGCTACCCAATAATCACTACATGAGCATATGCTTAATCAGCAGAGTGAGAGCACCCCAGGAAAACCTGGGGCATACATTCATATTCAGAAACTATGGGTAGTTTAGGGGGTGGGTAGATGGCATGTGGGTGAAAAGCAGAAATGGCACAAGGTGTGGTTTCTAGAAATGACAATCTGCTTTGCCAGCCCAAGAGCCAGAGAATGCAGCAGGAGAGACTTGGTGGTTTCGACGATTGCACAGATGTATTTCTGCATTTTTCAGGATGTCTGTAATTATAGTTACAATCATATTAAGTGATTTAGCAATAAAATCGTGGTTTCTGTATTGGTTCAGAAAATACTCTCTGGGCCTCATTTATCTTTGTGTCAGTATGAATCCAATGCAGTGATTACTGTACTGAGTAATAAAATAAAAACCCAAGAAATATTGATTAACCAATTGGTATTAAGGTTTATTCTCCACATAGGCAGTAAAATTTACCATATTCTCTGCCATTGGTTCTTGGTTCTGTATGGCTAAGTGAGAATGGTAATGCCAAAACACTTCCTGAGAAATGTCTGACCCCTCTAAAACGTCCTCTGAAGGAACGAGTAGAGCTTTAGTAAATGTTGTAACTACAGCAGCCTTTCCCTGATTACTCTCTTCCACTTAGTCTACACAGTGTGAGGGGCAGTTGCTATCTCTTAGTAAGATCCTATGATACCAGCTTCAGCAAAGTTGACAAGATGATGCCAAAAGCCATACACGAAAATAAATGTCCATAAATGAAAGGCTTAATAATTTCTCACCAACTTCTTCTATTCTGTCTTGTGTCCATCTCTTCCAGAAGTCCTCTGAACTATGGGACAGTCCCCATATTTGTAACAGGTTCACAGAAAATATACTGCTCCACATACCTGTAAAAGGAATTAGTGAACACAAGGACATATTTTAACAAGAAAATGTCCTTTTTCTTCTATTTTGACCTCCTGGCTTAATATTTTAATGGGCTTAATGCAAATATATTTCTAAACCTCCATTCTGTTAAATTCCTCTTAACTTTCTATGTCATTGTTTCAGGTCATGCTACCATCAACTTTGTGCCTAACCTACTACATGGCTCTGCCACATGGTAAAGAAAGAAAAGAATGTGACACAAATAAAGGAGAAAAAAGACCCACTCGCTCAACAGCCAAAATAAAGAATTCAGATAAAACATACATCACAAATACTTCCTTTCCATCCCCATCTTCTTTTCTCCAGCTTATCTTTTTCTGCACTTACTCTGATCAGTAACTCTTTCAAACACCCTGAATTGTTTCAAAACAGGATGAATTGGCTTTTCTGATGTTTGGTTTGTAAGACAAGATCTCACACCACGGCTTGTAAAGGCTTAGACATGCAGTGGGCTCCAGCTCCACTGTGCACTCTTTTCTCCATCCAGGATTGCCCCTCTCTGCCTCCCCACAGGGGCACTGGTGGCTTTGTTGACAAAACAAGAGTGCCACCATTTCACCAGTCATTGTAAATTTAAATCTGACTATCACAATTGGATTTAAGATGGAGTTCAGAGAGGAATCAGAAGAATAACCAAAGAAGTGGCAGCTGTTACTTACAATGAAAGAACTAAGGAGCCTCATCTATTCCATCTCTAAGACACAGACAACTCATCTACCAAGACAGTGACAGGAAACCGAAAAAATATGCAGGTTTTTTTACTGTATTCTTTTGGATAAACTTCCACTCCCATTTCCCAGCAGGCAGTGTTCAGTACGTTAGGACAGAACTATCTACCCACTGGTTAACAGCATGACACCCCTCCAAAGTGCCTCTGTGCCAGGACAATGCTATACATCACCTTGAAGGTAGCAGATGCGGGATTCGGGGAGCTTTTTCAACAAGCGGCCCATGAAGAACTCACTTCCGAAATGCTCCGTGCGAACGAACGCGCCGTACTTCAGAAGCCCCACCTCGTAGGGAGTGAACTCCACCCACTCTGCAACATGGCCACAACGAGACACTTAGAGGGTTCCCAGACGGGTGTGGGGAGAGGGGAAGCTCAGGTATACATTGGTCTGAGTTATGTTTAACATGCTGCCTTTGCAAAGCCTCACTCATAACTTAAAACCAATTATACTCTCTATGTGTGGTACTAATGGAGACAGAACTAGTTCTTGACTTTCTTGGATAACCTCTCCAAGTGAAGTGCAGTTGTGAGTGAAAACTGGGACAGAAATGTCATGGACCGTAATTTTATTTTCATTCAGAAATTATGAATTTTCTTGCCTCAACAACAAAAAAATTGATCTGAATTCTCCTCTTCCTCTTCTCCTCCATCTGATTCTCCACAGGAAAAAAAACCCAAACAAACAGGACAATGAGAAAAACAACAGATTCAGTTGGGAGACTGGAAAGTTCCCAAACTGTACCATAACTATGTGGTCATTCTTCATATTGAAACGATACCTGGCCACTGAGAAAAAGCAATTCTCAGATAATTCCAGTACTTCTCATTCTAGGCGGATGTGACAATACTTCAAAAATGGCCTTTCTGGCAGAATTTCTACTGTGTATGTCTAGTCAGTGAAATGCTGCTCCCCAAAACCCTTAAAAATTGTAAGGCATGTTAATTGTTAAAATTGTAAGGCATGGAGGTGATGGTTATTTCTCCAAAAAGCAGCTAACACATCAGGATTGTTTTCTCCAAGTGCTACCAAGAAGAAAAGAGTGATGACAGGAATTCAGCGGCCAATTTCAGCCTCAAAGGATCCAAAACAACATCCTTACCTTTGAAATCATTGGTGCTGTAACTGTCCCGGACGCAGACTGACACATAGATGGGCAGGGGGTTCTGGCCATCACACAGTGCTTCTTGCTGCTCTGAAAGCTTGTGGGGGTCTTTCTGGTGTGAAGGAAAAGTGTTATGTGAGAGGAGATGGAAACAAGACATGGTGAATACACTGGCCCCGGTGCTGGAGGAGGCGGGCAGCTCCACCCCCAGCATTCGGGACATACCCCGGCAGCTCCATCACACGGAGCACTGCAGGTAGCCCCACCAGCCAGCACAGAACAGGCTCCCAGGCTCCAGCCTGGCTTTGTGCATGGATTCACTAAAAGATGACGAGGGAGGCAACTATTTCTGCACACAGGTCTGTATTTCCTAGGAAGTACTGCCCTGACAAGTAGGGGGAGGGGTGGTCTGCTCCTTAGGCTGAAGAGTGTAGTGAGCTATCCTTGTTCTCTTAAGCCTGAAGGAAGCCCTTGAGCATATTGATACTTAATTTCCTTTCCTACCACACAACAGCTATCACAGTCCTGCCTTGCAAGGGGATGAAATTTGGCAGCAAATTATTTGCACCCCACCCACTTTTTCTTTTCTGAAAAAGCATATTGTCAGTGAAGAGGTTTATAAAAAAACATGAAATCTCATGAACTACTAAAAAATTTAAGAGCAGCTAGTTCTGGAAAATTAGGGAGAGTTAATGGTTACAGAACAATAGTCAGCACTGCTCAAAGGGGAAAATGGTTAAACTGTGATGGGGACCTCATCTATCTGAGATTAAAAGAGAGGCATCTGTTTAGCTCACACCTTTATTTAACACCTAGTATTCCTCTCTTTATGCATTTATGTTCTGTTTACATATACATAATGCTATACATGTACTTATATAGAAATAATCCCTAATGAATGGTTGAATGACTGTAGCACTTCTGCCCCCGCTGGAGGACACTTCCGCTCAATCCTCAACCACTCAGCCTTTCCCACTTTCCAAGTGCCAAAGCACACATCCCTGGAACTGTGATCCACATGGAGAGAAAAGGAAGTGGGCTGTTTTACTGTAGGGATAGAAACCCCTTCAAGTAACAGAAAAGCAAATCTGTAATTACTTACAAAAATTAGTATCACTTAAACCATGTGAGTAGTGCTTCTGAGCAAAAGTAAAATATGTACTTGCCTCCAGTGTATTTGCAGATCAAGTTACCTGCCAGTGGGTGCAATTCACTGAACATTCTAGTGTTTCAGAGTTGCTTGAGATAGTTTTCACATTGTTGAGATTACTCTGCTTTGCATTTTGAACTCATTTTGCATGAGTAATTTGCATCTTAGATGCACTTCCCAAGATTGCCTTCACTTCCATTTAAATAGCAGCCAGTGTTCAAATGGCTGCATCCACAACCTAATTTATTAGCATATAGGATGCACTTCTCTCTAGGCAAACTATTAAAGGAATTTTAAAAATCTGGTATTTTGTTAACACAGAGAATTCCCCTCTGCTTGGAGGTACATTCTCCGAAATGATGGACTAGTTTCCCCTCCCACTAAGGGAAAAACACGTGGTTCTTTAAGAAATGGAATATACATCATACCCCATCATTCAGTAAGTACTCAATCATGAGACCCCAAAGATCTATAAATGACGTCCTGTATCCCTCTTCTTTCCTCTGGCAAAGCTGCTTGTTGTAGTACTTCATGCGATCCATAGAGAAACAGCCCATCTTGCATTTTGTTGCTTGTTTCTGGGCTTCACCAATATGTGAGTCCAGGTCCTTTTGTGACCAGTAGGCATCTCTGTATAAGTTGGCCATGGTCCTGGAGAAAGACAATACAGACAGCAAAAGTCAAAAGGAGTAAAAAAAGATTGGAAATTTTGTGCTTTCAGAACAGAGGTTTACGCTTATGCATTTCCTTCTGCTCACACATACTCTGCTTTAGCTACTCCATTCAGCAGAATGAACACTCCAGAGTTTCTATGCCTGTTTTTAAAGATTGCCCTGAAGAATGAAGTGGGGTTTTTGTTTTCGACTTTTTTTTTTTTTTTAAAGCAGAACTGGCAGAAGTTTAAGGGATAAAACTGCCAGGTGTGAACATAGGTACATTTGTGAAGCACAAATTAGGCAGAAAATTATAATAAATTTTCTTTGCTTGTTTTTCGGAACCTTAAATTCATTCATATCAGCTGCTGTCTCTTGGCTTTAATTAACTTAGTGTTAATCTTATTATATTGTTATGCTTTGTTTTAACATCATCCTCTGCTTTACTAACCTCCTCTACATGGGACAATCAGACATTAGGCAGCCATAGGTCCTGTGGGCAGGGAATAACACTGGCCAGGGAAACACAAAACTGGCAGGTTGCATGGGTAAGTGTGCACTATCCAGCAGTTTTTTCCAGTTAGAAATCACAGCCAATCTCAGAAGTTAATAGGAACCACAACAGCTGGGACATCAGTGGAGAAAGGAAGAGGCATGGTGCTATGGGCATCCACAGCTATATCCACAGTAACTACTTACCTAGAAAGCATCTTGATGAGTGTGATTGTCATATGCACATTTAACTGCTGCACACATGGAGTTGATAGGCACAGTAAAGAATTGCTTATAGAAAAAGTGTGCACTAAGTCAAGCTAATATTTAATGGCCTGCTACTGAGAAGCTTGTTTACACGATCTTGTTTGCTTTTAGAAGCTACTCTCTGCAGCAGTGTGACCCTCAAAAGGCCTGGTCAGGCCTCCTGCTTGAGCTGGCTTACCATGTGGTGCCGGACAGCCCACTGATGTATGTTATGCAGTCCAGGAGATTTAACTTCTTGAGCCCCATGAGGCTGCCATACAATCCTGTCATTGACTTCAGTCCTCCACCTGTCGTGATGATAGCCACAACGGGGACCTGTTGGCCAGAGGAAGGATGGGACATTCACACTGACAGCATTCAACATTGCATCCCAAATTGCAGTGGGGTCTGGTCACCACAGCCAGCCCAGGTCCTGACCTCAGACCCCACGTCCCTTTTCAGAAGGAAAGACTCCAAAACCAAGCAACAACTGCTACTGCCTCTTATTTCCCTTTGGATAAACATGGGTTCAGAGATAAAGCCAAACCTGGGTTCTTGCCCACCTCTAGGGCAAATATGGGCACAGATGAATAAGAAAAAACCTTCTGTGGAAAAAACGATGTATTTTCTCTACATCTCTCACTCCACCGCTGTTCTTATTTCACACACTGACTACTAATGTATGAAAACCTGCATGATAAACCCATGAAGAAATACACTCAGTTCACAGCCACTGTTGTTAAGCTACCCTCAGTTATTCTTCTCTATCTTGAAGCTATTTTAAAATAAATTATATTTATTTTAAGGAATTTCAAAACTCAAGGAACAGAAAATAGAAGAAGCACTCACAGATGTTTGTCCGAAACTCTCACAAAATGGTGAAATTGGAACAAGGGAAAAGATTTTTTGCTGTGTAATGTATTCAGTATTTCTGAACCAAGCCAGTTATAGCTCAGCATGGCAGGAATGAACACACCTCAACAAAATTTCAAATTTATAGTAATGAAGCATGATGACTGCAACCAGTGTTTTCAATAACAAACCTTGCCAGCAGAAGCAAATGTACTTAAGACACATGGACGAGCTTGTACCTGCACAGCAGGTATGTGTGGCCTGTTTTGCTGACCACTCATTTACAGGAGTACATGAAAACACTAGAGATTCAAGTTCTATCCCCTGAGCACACACGTACTTCTTGATCCTGCAGATCATGTGGTAGGTGAAAAACATTTTTGAGAGCACTTGCTACATATCTCTTTCTTTTCCCCAGGAAAGCCATCTCTTCAGAACATAAGTTAAACCCGAAGCGCATGTCCAAGTCTTGGTGGCATGAACAATTACTAAGATAAAAACAAACACATATATTAAATATTAACACACCCATATCAATCTTAGGACTTTGATCAAAGATAATCTACAGCACCCTTCCCTTCACACAGGATGATGCAATATGACAGGAGCAAGAAAGAATAATTTTACTATTTTTAAAAGTAAGAAAATTATGTTAATTAGTAAGACTATCTAGTGGCATTATGCCCAATTATTGCTAATTGGAAGAAACAATGTACACTATTTACAAATAAAACAAAATATCTAAATAAATATTCTACAATTAAAAGACTGCCAAGTTTATAAAATCCGTGCAAATGGTCAAAAGTGAAAGTATAGATTCGTATTTCACGGGTTATTTTCTCATTCGAAATCTAAAATACCACCCAATTTTCAAAGGTTGGCGTTTTCAACGTGGAGGAAAATTCTCCTTTTGAGTAACTGGAGTGGGAACGCATCCCCCTCTAGCGGTGAGCACGGCTGGGGAGGGTGGCCGCGGAGCCCAGCTTGCTGGAGAGGCCTCGGTGACATCCAGCTCCTGGATGGCCGGAGATGCACTGGGCAGGATTCCACCCCTGCTGCTCTGCTGTGTCTACACTTGCACAGGCTCTTTCAGGGGTCAGTGCTGGAAGTTCTATTCCACATCAACCTTGACTCAAAAACTGTAAGGCACAACTTCTCCCAGAGGAAGATTTCATTGGCATTTATTTTGAAATTGAGTAAGTCATTCCTTAAGACCCCACGGTTGCAGTTTATTTCCCTGGGCATTTGTGCTCTTCTGCTCACTAATCTCCCTCCTGGCTCTTCCTGCCCTGCTCCTACAAGACACCAATAGGCAAGAGATGGGCATGGTCAGGTCAGAGCTACCTGGCCAGGCATTGTCAAACAGCAGGGGTTTGCTTTTTCTTCCAGTGACAGAACCTCTCTCTTCTACTGGGTCCATAATTTCAATGAAACTAGTAAAGAAATGTAATTATGAGTTTCTCCACCACCAGATTTGGATAAAATCAGCCAAATTATTATAACTTTATTTGTAAATGAAGATACACAATGGTAATTGAGTTAGGTGGAGCTGCAAAAGCCAATTTCCATTGTAAATCAAGATACAAACAAACTGTTTCTAAAGTGCTCTGAAAGCAAAATAAATAAGCCGGAGGTGTTTTTCCTGTTGTGGAATAATGCTGATTTTCCTGTTATCATCTACGACTTGCTATTTTGAAATGAATGACAGAAAACTCTGTTTGAATTCAAAATTATTTTTTTCCTTTTTTTCTTAATCAGGCACACACACAAAAATACCAGTTTGCCCAGTTCTGTGTGTTCCATACAGCTACGGACAACCTGAAGTATCTCCATGTTTACTGATGAGTATTAATGAGCCTGTCTATAGATGTCAAACCACAAGCCAACTTGTTTACCTTCATTTCTACTCAATATATAATACAACTGGACTTAACAGAATACAAGGTTTATCACCACTGAATATTGACAGTAAAGAAAAAAAAAATTTAATTTCTGATTTAATTAAATGCTTACTTCTGACTATTCCTTTTTTGTTGCTGTCAGCTAGCTTTGCTCCTTTTGTGAATTTCAGAGACTGACATTGACCAAAAAAAATTCTGTAGTCAGAAGGAAAGGGATAATGCTGAAATAAACACATGGTTTTTGTAATGTTTTATCAATATTTACTGATTAAAGCCAAATTTTCCTAAGGCTAATTATGTAGTATACATTGTGCATGCATTTTATGTTTTATTATAAGCACATTTTAGTTTTCAGACTGAGAATGCTTGTTTGTGACATTTCCATGTGGCTAAAACAACAGCAAAATCAATGAACCAAGTCTTAAGGAATAGAAGAAAATCTCTTACCAAGTTTTTGCTGTCACATTCAAGTCAAATCTTTTCTCCTGGAAAACAAGAATGTGTAATTTTTTAATTTAAAATTTTCTATTTTTCCTTTCTGTCTTGGGGTCAGAGCTTGATCTATACCCCAGCAAGGTCCGCCAATCCCAAATGTAAATGTCCAAGATCTGGGCATATAATTCCAAAAGCATTCACTTATCATTAATGGAACATCCTTATCTACAGATCCTAAATGCTTCCAGGCTGCAGAAACCATTAAGCATCCTGGAATAGGAGGTTTGTGAGACTCATGCAGTAGGTCCCATTTCCTGTGCTACTCATAATCTTTCTGCGGCATCCTGAATTACCATTTTTTGTGTGTTTTCCATTCTTTATGCTCTAGTACACAGCACATCTTTGGCATCCTGGCCATAGTCTTGCAGTGAAGAGACTGCAAAGTCTGCATTTGCTTCTGCCAAGACTTTATCCTCTCTTAAAAATCATTATTTCAATCTTCATATTGAGTGACAAAATGTGTTTTGTTCTGAGAGGATGTTTTAATTGTCTTTTTAAAGTAATATTCTCATTATATTATTTAAAATACATACTCTGTGACTAATATTTTCAGCATATTTCAATGTATTGTCCTCTTAAGTATATGGTTGACTAAGGGCAGGTTTATTGGTGTTTTCCTCTTTTGTGCCCAAGGAGCAACTTTCAGTTTGGATCCTAAGCAAAGAAGGAGTCAGTGAGTCTTTGGGTAAACAGGGAGAGATGTACTGAAGGAAGTATGATATTTTCTTACATCCTTATACATTCTTACATCCTTTTCTTACATCTGTCTCCACTACTGGCATGTAATGGAGAGTATACAGGGACAATCTGCCTCTGTGGCAAAAACATCTGGAGAAACAAAGCTCCTGTTTTCTCAAAGTCTAATAAAAAAATCAACATTTCTGACACTCTTAGCAGCCATCTAGGACAACATGATGAGGAATCGTTTCTATTAGAGTGACCTTTTATTCTCAACAGCTGGAAGTGATGCTTACCTCTGCAATGGTCGTTTTCCTTCCCATGGGCAGTGAGTTCAGCATCACGACTGGGGAGCCCGTCTCTGTACTGTACCTACAGGACCACTGGGAAAACAACATGCTTTAGGACAAAACCAGCAACGGGTTTACCCTCTCTCCTTCTTCCCACTTTCTTGAGAGACACTCAAAATCCCTCCATCACTCAGGCCACTCCAACATACAGGGTGGTAGCGCCTCTTCTTTGGCAGCATGACATCCAGCGTTGGCTCTGCATACTTGATGTAGTGGAACTCGGTGGGACATGACGGGCTGACGACTCCATTGGGGCCCAGCACAATATCTTGTGTCCCCTCAAAGGAGCCCTTCACAGTGAGGGAAAGCTCTTTTTCTAAAGTAGCAAAACATAGATCATGAGAAATGTTAATATGACTAACCAGAAAAATGTGTTGGCTTGATTTAAAGTGGGGTGCAGGTAGCACAGCTTTGCCCAGTGGTACGTGCTGGCACTGAAGGGAAAGGAGCAAAGTGGGTGCTCTTTTGATAGAAAGGGGACTCTGAATACTCCTGCTGTGACACAGAACTGGGATTTCAACTTTATTGTGCATTTAATAGGCCTTATTAACATATAGCTAGATGAGGCCATTGGAGTTTATAACAACCTAACGTGTTTACCTGACATTAACTTCACTGAATACTGTAAGCACTATTTATTACACTAACACATTATATGAAAGGGGCATCTTCTCATCAGTAAGTATGCAACTACTGGTAAATAGATAACAAAGCAGTAACCTTACTTGATTTTTGCTTTGTCTTCTCTGCCACTTCAACTTCCAAGCAGCAAAGTTCACGACACTGAAAGACAGATTGCAGGAATTTGTGAGAAAGATCATCACATCCCATCCTCATTATAGGGAGTTGTGGACCCCTCAGCTTGGAGCCACTTGGAGTGCTGGATTCCCTGGCATCTCTGGGCTTTTTCCCATTAGCCACTGACTAAAGAAAAGGAAAAGCTTTGGAGGGACTTGTAGGCATCCCATGTGTGACAATGACATAAGATTTGGCACAGTGAGAGGAATATACAAAGGAAGAAAATCAATCCTGTCATTTTCAGAATAGTAGCATAAATACAAAGGGTTAAACTAGGAAATAAATAAATAAAGATATGTTACTGAGAGATGAAGAGTCAATAGTAGGAAGGGTTTTCTGAAGAAGCATTGCAATTAGCATTTTGGGGGTGGATTTTATTTTATGGTGCTCACTCTTCTTCCAAATAATGTATTTTTGATAAGTCAGTATTTCATGCAGAACTTACCCACAGAGCATGGCTCATCTCCAAGGGGAGGAAAGGACTAGGGAGATTATCAATAAGTGGCTTCACAGCTTTTTTATAATTGTGTTCTGATAACGTTTTTTGAAGTACTGGTACCAGAAGAAAATTGTGTGTGTGGTGTGGGGGGGGGTGTGGTGTTGTGAAGTATAGGACAAATGGGAAATAGGGGAATATAGGACAAATGGGAAATCATCAATGAACAGGTAAATAAAATAACCCATTCTGAAAGTACCTAAATAGGAAAGAGGAAAGAAAGAGAAAGAACTGACCTACTGGCTTTTCTAACCCCCACCCTCCCTTTCCCTTTACATTAAGCGATCACTTAAAGAAAATATCTTGGTAAAGACACATACCACCAGCACTCCATTGGTAGCAATCATTTCATGAGGACCAGATCTGGGAAACAAAATGAAAAACATGGATTTTTTTTAAAGTTAAACAAATCTCACTCATCTTTACCCAGGATGCTGCCCTTTCTTCCCACTTAAAAAAACAACAGTCTGAGGGACCCCAGCAGGTACATAACAAGCTCCTTTCCTTGCTTGCTTGGACTGAGCACTGCTCTGAGGGGACTCATCTCTGTACCAAAGCTGAGCAATGGCTGTTTTTTCACAGTGCAATCTCACGATCATCTAAAATGGAATCTACTGTTAGGCAGTCAAATTCTTCTCAATGTAACACATAAAATAAATGTATTGCAGCAGTAACATGCTGATAAACTAGCATATCCTTGTTGGGAAGCCAGTTATATGTATTTGCTGGCATGCAAATATCCTGAGTTGGGAGGGACCCATGGGGATCACCAAGTCCAACTCCTGGCCCGGCATGGGACAACCCCAAGAGTCACACGATGTGCTTGAGAGCACTGTCCAAATGCTTCTTTACCTCTGGCAGGCTCAGGGCTGTGACCACTTCCCCGGGGAACCTGTTTCAAAGTGGCACAGGGCAGCGGGTACCAATTACATGAGAAAAAAAAAAGCTTTCCAGATCATTCAGGTGAAGTCAGGAGATGGTGTGGAGTTACTTGACTTCTGGCCTTGGCTCCCCAATAGTATGAGAGCTGACCTTAGGCTGGCCACTTTATTTCTGCCATGCCTTAGTTACCTTGTGGCAACACAGAGATAAAAATGGTGATTCATGGATGGCAGGATGGCTGTGCTGGAGAAAGAGCCTTACATCCTTACAAGAGTTTCCATCACATTGTGATTGTGCCAGGCAGAAAGAAAACACAATTACTAGGATTCAAACAGTACTGCAAGGGAAAACTGAAGGAATTGGAGATACACTGGAAATCTAACCAGTATATTTCAACACTAAAAGTGTGTCCAATACACAACCTGAAATAGGCAAGGAAAAATTGACAGACAGGAATGCTTGCACACTCAGAAAGCCTTCCAAAATGTCCCCAGGTACACAAGTCATAGAATCATAGAATGTTTTGTGTTGGAAGGGACCTTAAAGATTGTCTAGTTCCAATCCCCTGCCATGGGCAGGCACACTTTCCACTAGACCAGGCTCTAAGCTCCATCCAGCATAACCTTGAACACTTCCAGGGATGGGGCATTCCAGAGATGGGTCTCTGGGTAACTGGTAGGTGTGTCTTTGAGAGCAGCTAAGCTACAGAACAAGCTAATCAGTCAGGTGTTGGAGACTGCAGCAATGATGTAGGAGAAGGCTGGCAAATTTTAACAGAAACGTCACAAATCATGACTTCAAATACTGTTCCTTTGTTTTATCATTAATGATTTTTGCATTTTTAAAATAGTCTCTGTATCACTTACGCGACCTCCAATTTGAATTCAACCTCTAGCTCCTCCTTGGCCTGAAAGCAAGAACAAGATATTAAATGAAGTAGCTACATAATACTTTGTCCCTTGCCTAAACCTGAGTCCCTGACAAGCAATACTGAAGTTATTGGTTGCAATGAGTAGCCTGTGATAAATATTACAAGGTGGGTGGTCTGAATCAACATTTCAGCCAGATGATTAAACAATTCCTTCCTCATCTCCTTCTGTCTTCAAGATATCATCAAAACAACCTATACTTCTATTTCTTAGTGTGAAGCTGCTGCACAAAGACAACTTGCAACTTCCTTTTTTTTCTGAATTCCACCCTTTTCTCCCAACTATTCCTGGCACTGTCCTGCCATGACTTACTGTACTGGCTATTATCTTGGAAATTAAACAAACTTTACACCCATTACTTTTCCATAATAAACAGAGGACAGTATAAGTGAGTGGTTCAGAATTGGTGTTACGCAACCCCAGGTGAGGCAGTGTTGATCTGTACGAGCTGGTTGTAAATGATCTAGTTTGGGTACCAGAATCTGTCCCTGGTAGCAAGAAGTTGCATATGAGATATTTTGCTGA
The DNA here is from genome assembly GCA_013398055.1 of Ifrita kowaldi. NCBI lineage: Eukaryota > Metazoa > Chordata > Aves > Passeriformes > Cinclosomatidae > Ifrita > Ifrita kowaldi. The sequence goes on along the minus strand of VZRS01007687.1, from coordinate 879,343 downwards.
TCTCATCCTTAGATATCAAAGGGAATCAAGATTATTTTTCCCATTTTATAGATGGGAAACTGAGAAACAGAGTGAATCATCTTTCATTCATAGCGGGATACGCATAGGGGCAACTTCATCTTTGCCTTTTGGGGTGAGTAGACACAAGCAAAGGGGTAGGGGATTATGAACTATGAGAATTATTCAGGTTATGAAATACATGGGGGAAAAATGTACAGATTATTCACCCTGCAATAGCTGTATGGCCTTGGTGCTTCTCAGCAATTAGAGCCCTCCCCTACCTACTGCACAGTTTCAGTACTATGGTCTTTAATAATTTATACAATGTTGGAAAGAGGGGTTCAGACTCTCAAATTCAGATTTTTTACCACATTTTTGTACTTGTAATTTGAATGGCAATCCATGTACTCATTATTAGGATAAGTAATCCATGGCAGTCTCAGAAAGATTTTGCAAGTGTTTTCTAACTCTCCACTGGTTTCTTAGTTGCTTTAGTTGCTTAGCTGCTCTCACATTTGGGCTGGGCTTGAAGTACAGGATCACTGTCCTATCAAGTGGAAGTTTAGCAGTATCAAAAAGTGCACAGAGAAGATGATCATCTGGAGTAGCAAAATCCTCATCATACACTGTGAGCTCCAGCACGTTCTGTAAAAAGAGGGAGAAGAGTTTTTTATAGTTTCTCAGGCTGGACATCATTAGCTCCAGGCAAAAAGTATTGCTGAAGATGTGCTTAAGAAGAAAAGCTGAGAATTTAAATATCATCCACCTTTAGAAAAACATACTTGAACTGCATATTCATCCTTGCCTAGTTCATTTTAATTGCTGTAACAAAATACATTGGCTATACCTATACAACAGCTTAGGTAACTCCCAGATTCTGTATCCATCTTGCACTGACTCATAAGAGCCTCTCATTTCCCTAAAACTTCAAAACTGAGCTCACTTTCTGGCCCTCCTATGCAGCACCATTGAACAGACACAGGAACTCTGTCATCTCTGCTATTAAATGCTTTGAGCAGTCCTTTATCATGTGCCATCTCTTAAACATCTCTGGGCACAGTTCAGGAGATACATACACAAAATCTTCAGGCTGTTTCAAGCAGACAACTTTGGCTCCTTACCTTGACCTGACTCTGGATTCTGAAGTAGAAGGTTTCATTCCACACTGGATTGTCGGAGTTTCTCACAGTTTTAGTGCGTGACCTTTCACACGTTGCAGTCGGCAGCCACAAGGACACGTAGCAATCAGCCTGGCTTACTGCGGGGGGGAAGAGAGGCAAAACAATTGCTAACGTGGCAAAGGCAGCAGTGCTGCAGGACACTGGAAAGGTTACTGCAGCAACTGCTACCAACAATAAGCATAAGTTATTTAAAAATAGAAATGTCTGATGCAATGTAACTCTTCTCAAGATTCCCTTCTGAGAGGGAAAAAGCACAGACCAGAAGACGACCTAGAAGAAAAGGTGGTTCTGTTCTTCCTTGCATGGGTTACAGACAACAGTGATATTGTGTATTAAAAAAAAAGTGTGAGCATTTTTTCTTCTAGTCAGCCACTTGAGTTTCTCAGCCAACAAGCTTTACTGTGCTCATGTATGCATGCACACACACATGCATACACACTAACCCTGAGCTGCTGTCTGATTAGAGGGGCTGGGATCCTCCTCTGCTTTTTGAGAACAACTGCGAAAAGTCTTCATCTCTGCCTTGCCCTCAGTGATTTTCTTTGTGGAGGTTTGTGAAAGGAGCTGCAGAACTACCCCTGCTGTATGAGATGGCAGAGGCTTCCTCCAGAAGGAGCTCATTGAGTTAGACGTTGGAATTTAACCAATTGCCACCTCCAGGAAGAGAGGGACCAAGCCTCTCTCCCAAAAAGTACCAGGAGAAAGTGAAGGATTTTACATCCCCTTTCTCATAGGCACATAAATTAAGGTGTATCTCAAACAGCCACAGACAAAAACGCCATTTACTGTGTTTCTTCTTGAAGGTCATGCAAGGTACTTCAGCACCCTGAAAACCTCTCTGACACAGTTCTCAACAATAAAACGATCAGATATTATGTAATGCAAAAGGTAACTAGCTTTGAGAATGGATGTCCTGTGATGTGAGGCTTTTGAGAAAGACAAGTGATGGCAGCAGTGAATGGAGATGATCCTTCACCAGCAGATAAGGACTCTGTAGGCAGAGCAGGGAACAAGAGCTTATACATTGACCTGTGGGAAAAAGCAAAATCTTGCCTGTCTGCAACAGGACCTTTTTCTCTTCTTCTCCTTTTCTTTCCTTCTCCACCAGGTTTTGCCCTGTGTCAGCCTACAGCTACAAACAGTCTCAAAGTGGTTGGAGGCTGCATTTTATGCTGTTGAAAGTGTTCAAGAAGCCTTGTTGCTTTTCTGTCCAAGTGAGAGGGAAAAACTGAAATTCAGAACTGCTTGGAAAATGATGTATGAATAGTGATAGGTCAATAGACACCTTAATTATTGGTTTTCTACTTTTTAACATTATAATGTGGAAACAACAATGAAGTTTAATTCTGTCAATTTTTTTTCTAAAAAAAGTTGTGGAGAAATCATCATATTCCTACTGATTTAAAAGCTAATTCCTGTGATGGAAAAGTGTTTTTTTTAAAATATTCAGCAGGGCCTAGCCGTCTTCATTTCCTACTCTACTTCACATCTCACATCTTAGTTTAAAAATAAGGTTCTGACAGCAATTTCACTGTTCCTGTGTAGAATATCCTCTGCTCTAATTTTACCTTTCCACCACTCTTGTCTCTTAGCCTCCTTCTGAAAAATAGTGGAAAATGACTCCTTATTCACCTTCTTTGCCTCTTCCTTTTTGTAGCCAGAGCTTCCACGTCCTCCTAAATAATTTCACTTCCACTCTTAATACTCTTAAGGACTGTAGCCTATTCAGTCCCTCTGGATGTAGAAGTTGTTTCAGTCATTATTCTGTTTCCTCAAATGTTTTTATTTATTTTTTTCAATCTGGGAAATTCCAGGCAGACAATAATGCTTTGAAGACTTTTGAAACTGTAAAAATATGTATTCGAATATATTTGGAGAACCTAGAAGTAATGCTACTGATTTTAAAATGCATTAAAAGTGATTTTGTTTAACTACTATATGACTTTGGATTTATTGAAGATCAGTGACTGATGGCTGTTTGGCTGGCAAGTACTTTATTCTACTGATGTGATTCATCATTCTTATATCTTAACTGTACTTTAAGATACAAAGCATATCAAGCAATCCTTAATTATATGAATAGATGCAGCCAAACTAGTCAGCTGTGTATTTAATGCAAAATATTGCCTCAGTTCTGCTTGCACAATCTCTTTCTCCAGCCTCGTTATTTGCCTTGTTGCCTGACACGCAGAAGATCTGAGATGAGTCCCTGATGAGACCTTTCTGTGTTCTTGCATCATTAAACATGTGCCACAGCCATGGACCAGAAGGGAGGTGCAGAGCGTGCAGCCCAGTGATATGACCTTGGATACAGCTGTTGTCTCCCTCACTCAGAGCTGTGACACGGGGAAGTCCTCTGATACACCTTCCAGAAAAACATGTGACAATCACAGGGTAAGACAGGAATGGTACCGGATGGTAAATCCAGATTTTTGTCTCTCAGAAAATCTTTCCTGACTCTTCCTGTGCAAGACATTATAGAGCCAATCACTGCTGCCTACAGAGAAACAGGAGAATCAGGAGAATCATGAGGGTTACATCATTTCCCTTCCACACTCACTCTCGAACTAATTTCAGCGTCCTTTCACAGGTAGTCATGTAGCTCTATTTGCTCAAACAAAACAAACTGTTAACTTGTCTATTTCGTGTGAAATACCTCTCCTCGGTGCACATGTGGGTAGCCCGTGTTCTTTTACAAAACAGTGGTGTTTTCCTTTCCAACTTCCTCCCTTCCCACAACCTTCCTGCCATGTGACTCACACTCTTGCACAACTGCAAGTCTGCTGCAGGAGCATTAGAAAGGACCAAGCATCCAGCCCTCAGTTAGCATGGTTTTTTACTGTTGTTTCAGGGTAATTAATGATGGCATTAGCCTGGTGGTAAAGATTGTAAAAAGCTTTTTCCTTTTCAGTTCATCTTTGTCAGAACCAAGATTGAGGAGGTCGAAAAGATTTGCTTCTCCCAGCCACATCTCCCAAGGTGCAACAACCCATCAGCCAAATTACCCCTTGTTTTTGAAAATACAGAATGCAGTCTTTCTTCATCTACCTATGTCAGAAACTCTCCTTTCTTTGAGAGAAAGTACTTATCCTCAGAAATACATTCAAGTCTTGAAACCAGTCAGAAAGCACAGGGAGAACAATGAAACAGCAGCAAGCAGCAAGGACTGACCTGGTTTATAACAATTAATTTATATAAACACTGGGTTATTTCAGAAACACTAAGAAAAGGTTGTTATAAAATTATAAAAGATATAATTTACCTGTTTTCTGAGTTACCACTAAGAATGGCAATACTTACAGGCATCCACTCGCTGGAGATTTCTCATCCGGATGATCCTTACGGTCAACAGGTAGCAAGGAGAGGATTCTATCTGGAGAAGAACAGTAAAAAGGGGATCTGAATAAGCCTTTGGTGGGAAAAAAATTCAAATGTGTAAACTAACTGGGTGCCACAAAACACAAATACAGTTGGTAAAACTTGAGTCGACTATTTCACTATTCTGCAGATGAAGCTTCTGCTGTCAAAAATGTCTTAACATTTTATATATTTCACTGTCTTTTTGCTTTGTTACTCTGAGACTCCAGATTGCTCATCAGAGCAGAAAAGACAGGGGCAAATCCCTGACAAGTTACACAGCCTGTGAGATGCTCACAAAACCTCTTGCTCTGAAACTGCTGAGTCTAGTCTAAAACATAGCTACGATAAGTCTCTTGAACAGAGTATATGCACTGGTGAGCACCATGATGAAGTTGTGAAAATGCCATCAGCCTTAGTCAAAGTTACAGTCAATCTCCTTAGTAACCACCCATGAGGTCCCATAGCATTGAAAAAAGTACTGTGGAGAATATCAGTTGTTGTGGACCCCCACGGGATAAACCTGAAGTACCACTCTTTAAGAGGTGCTTTTGCCTTCTGCTTCAAAAACATAGATTTCCTGCGATTTCCAACTGTATGGGGAAAAGAGTAACAGTAATGTGAGCTTTTGTAAATCACAACTATGAGATAAGCCAGTGGCTGAAAATTGTTTCCAGAGGATTTAGGATCTAAAGAGTTAGGTATGGGTTGCCTTCGGAGGAAAATAAAGAACACTACCTTCCTCCAAAAAAACCCTGAAGATTGAAAGTGCTTAATTTCCTTTGTTCCCTTTGAATGTCTCAGCCTTAATCTTCTATAAAACAAGTCTCTCCAGGTTTTGTGGCTGCAGGGACCTCTTCCTATTTATTATTAGAAGATAAATGTGAGTTCCTTCATCTAAGGAAGACGATTTCCTGCTGGCTCATTCCATAAACCTGTCTCTGGCTCAGAGCTATCTGCAAAAGGCTATTTTGACCAAGCCAATAAATAAATCAGCATTTCCTGTGGCTGTGACACATAGTTATTTCCCCACACTCCTAGAAACATTTCCACCTGCATAAGTGGTTAGTGCAGAGCCCCACAAATCATTCTTTTTGATAACTACTATTTTTATCAACAGGTTTCCTCTCATTTAGGAGCATCTTTCTATTTCTATAGCACTTCAGAGACTTCCTATAACAACTATAAACAAGCAGACAAAATAGATGTTGAGACGGATAGAGAAACTGGAAGAACCTCACTTAAACCAATTTTTTTTCTCAAGAGAACAGAGCAAGAGGGCCTTATTTACAGATGGAAAGATAATTATGCCTCTTTCATCACAACAAATTACTTTTCCAATACGTGATTAGAATACTCTGTTCTGTCCTCTAACGTATCATGTTATGTTAAAATCTTTTTACAGAGTTCTTAAAAACCATTGCTATTTCCACCCCTCTTATATGTGTCTCGAGAATTCTACGGCTTTTTTCTTTTTTTAGTGCTTCTTCATGAAATTCAACCCATGAAATCTATTTACCTTCTATTTCAATTGCTCTCAAAATAGAAAAAACCTTACAGAAGCTGCAAAAATTGCAAACAACTGATGGAAGGATATGTCCTCAGAGCCACCCCGTGCAAAGACACTGGTTCAGCGTTTAGAAACAGTATAACCATGTTAATACAGTTCTACGCCCTGTTAATTTACCCTTCTTCTTAGCTGGGTAATTAGCAAAGGTGGATCACCACACTCACATGTTAGGAATGAGCTTAGGCACCTCAGCATATGCCCTAGAAGGCAGAAACTCATTGTTCCTTAGGATCTGCATAAACATGGAGGAAATTCTCGCAGGCATTTGTCTCCAGAGATTGCACAAGGTGCTGCCAGCTCCTGGATCATCTCCAGCAACACTTCCTCTGAAAAGTGGCATTGCTTGACTGAGAACCAATGAATTCATTATTTGCAAAGTAATTTGAGATTCTTAGATAGGAGAAAAAGTGGGTTGGGATATTTTTAAGGAGTATTAGATGGTTTCTGCCATCTGATCACCTTCTTCCTGGTTCCCATGCAATGACTTTCTAACATGTTAACCAGATTTTCCCTATCTGGCATGGGGAAATCAATTCGCAGAGATGCAGCACTCAAAAAAGGATTTACTGAAATTCTACCAAAAAAACAAACAAACAAACAAACAAAAAACAACCAGTGGCTTAACAGAAGCTACAGAAATCAGAACCTGTGCTTGCACTAGGGATGCAGATGCCACCAGCCAGTTACTTGAGGAAAAGGCAGGAGCCAGGCATCAGTTGTTCTGGCAGCCTTGGCACCTGCCAGTGGTGGTAGCAGAGACAATAGGGAGAGTAAAATTCACCTGGTGATCAGGCCTTGCTAGTTCTTCTGCTCCCAGAAGGATTTGCTATTTTAATTAATTCCAGCAACATCTTAAACAAAAGAAATGTATTTAAATAGCAACTGTGACAACTATAACATGATGTACTAGGGTCTAGTTATAGAGACAAAGAACATAGCAGTCATGTATTTATAAAACAAAAGACGGAGGTTCTGTTACTCTGTTTACTTAACACCTATTATGAGATCTTTAACAAAAAAAAAAAAAAAAAGGCTGCTGCAATGTAATGCTGTTCCATATATGGAGAGGTTTCCACCACAGCAAATTGTCAATTTGCCAGCTTGTCTTCAATCTGGTGCTTCCCAACTAGTGCTCCTGTGTGTGTAGCACAGCTGCATGCGGTACAGCACTCTGAGATGCCAGTGCATGAGCAGGGCGTACAGTGCTAGTTTCTCTGAAGTCCCAGGGAAATGAAGTTTTACTGAGATTTTTCCAAACAGCAGCTCCATCTATTGTAGAACAGGCCTCATAGTCTCTTCTTCTGATTCTATTGCGCTTCCCATAATAAAGAACAACATGATGTGATACTTGGCAGTAAGTTACTATGTTGGTGTAAGTAAGGGATTCCTCTGTCATGTGAATGATCCCCACTTTCTCCCAGCTGAGGAGTAAGAATAGGGAAACAGAAATTTCTCTGTCATGAGTACTCTGGTGATGCAGGCTGTCTGCATTCCTGCAACATTTGTGCCTCTGCAGGTCTATCCCAGCCCTCTTTACAGTCATGTTCATGTTCAGATGTAGGTATGTGTGGCATGCATTCACCTCGAGAAGCACTGCTGTAAATTACTTCACTAGTTTAGCTGTATAATACATCCTGTCACATCACAAGTGGCTCTAAAATGGCAGGACTGCTTAATGAGGCAAGAGTCCATGAAACCAGAGGGTGACTACTTCTTTACCTTTTTATTTTTTTACTTGCTTTTCTCTCAGTAGCTTTCTTTCTTCAGCCTTCAGGCTTCTTCATCTAACAGACTCTGCCAGCATGGACAATTGCTAGCTACATCTTTCCAGCTATACACCCCTTCTCTTACTGTAGACTACCCAAGTCACACAATTCCACAACAGTAGTCAAATGTGTGCTGGATGAATGCTTTTTTTTTTTTTTNTTTTTTTTTTTTTTTTTTTTTTTTTTTTAAATAGTGTTAAGTGCTTGGTTTAGCATAGATGCTCCATCAGATAGCAGAATATTGTAGCTACCTTCCCAAAACAGAGACCAGTCATCCAACAACACTGACGCAGAGAGGAGAATTCACTCTTGAACCTTCAGGATCAGTCAACATATTCTCAGACTTCATTGTTGCTCTTTTTGGATTGGTGTTTATTCCAAAGCAGTTATAAACTAACAGAAGAATAATGCAGAGATCCTTAAAATCATATTCAGTTTGTGTGTGTAAAAACTGTATCATCATTAATAAGCAGCTGTCCTCCAACCAGATACTCAGCTGCTGGTTTTCTACATGAAATGTGAAATGTCTTCCATCTGGTCTCATGAGTAGGTGGTCTTTGTCATGCTGGGTGCAAAACTGTGATGAAGAAGCAAAGAAAACTATCTGCCACAGTCTCTGGTACCGTTACCTATTTCAGTGCAACTGCACTGCATACTATTCCACACACCACCCTGCAAATATCAGATAAGATTTAAAAATACCTTTAGGAAAATCAATTTATTTTTACAGTGGCTGAAAAAGCCATTTCTACAGACCAACCTGAAAAAAATATGTGCTATCTATGTAACTCATGAAAAAAACCTTCCTCTCTATCCACACATTTTTCCTGCAATCACCCAATAAATTCCTCTGTGTTTCTATGTAATCTACTAGCTCAGCAGCCTTTCTTGGCAAAGATAGCTTCCTTGCCTTGTCTAAGGTACTCCTGCATTCCTGGCCTGGAGAAGCATTCTGCTGAGATGGAATCACTCCCAGGATGTCGCAGGGCACTCCTTTCTTCATCTCCAGGTGCCAATTTAACTAGATGGTAGCCAGGGACCAAATCATTCCCTGCTGATGGTGCACCTAGAGCTGGTGGTGTGTGAAAGTCTACCTTGAGCTGTCAGAGAGTCAGGTCTCCTTGAAGACTGTGCGTGAGTTTTTTGCAGCTGCAGTCAGGATGCTTCAGGCTGTGAACATCACTCACCAATCCCTGCCCCAGCCTGCTACAGCTGTGGGATTCTGTGGGATGTGCCGGGATCCTCCATGGCAGGCTGCCCAGACCTGCTGCCCTTGGCTACCTCTCTGAAGCTTCCTCATTCTTGACAAAATCAGGCTCCACGATGGAAAAGATGCTCTAATTGCTTCCTTCCTTCACCTCCTCCAGGCATTGGGGCTGGGCACCTCAACCAAAGGCTGTGCGTGGGCTGGGGATGCTGGTGATCCCTGCTGCCACACTGGTGCTTTTCACAGGCTGTGTGTTTCGTGGGTTTTATTAGTAGTGTATCTTCTTCTAATCCGACCACCTTTTCACCAGGATTAGAAGAATTCTTGGTTGGATATCGATGAATTAAAAATGCCCACATCCAGATGGAAAAGCCCCTTTCAGGCATACAGCCACAGGAACCTTGGTTCCAGCAGGGGAAATTTTTCCGTGTCCACAGGAGCATGACAGGTATGTGCAAGGTCACAAGAATTGTATCCTTCAGATGATTGCTTCCTCATACATATATCCATCATGGGACTCAGAAAACTTTTGAGAAATGAGACTATGCACATTATACTGTGCTTGACAGACATTTCCAAAAAGCAAAACTTCAAATAATGATCAACGCAACATGGATACTCTCACTGCACAGTGATCCCATAAATGCAGAGATGTATAATTATACTTAATAAATAAATACATGCATTATTTATTTATTATTTCTATTACTTATTATATAAATCTGCAGAGATGTTTTATTTGATTGATAACTCAGGCTATGTGCATAGCCCTTTCAGTACTGTTTACATTACCTTCACCTTTAGTGTTTGCAGATGTTTAACAACCAGACTTCTTCAGATTTTGAAAAATAGGTCTATTTGAAAACGTAAACTGTTCAGCTGCATGTTCAAAATTATTTCCATATGCAAAACTATATCCAGAGCAATAGGATACTCCATTTCTAAAAAAAAAACCAGTGCCCTTTTGTAGTGCTTTGCCCTCTCCAAGCAGAACAAATATGACAGAAAGAAACTAGGCTGAGCATGAACCATCTGAGGGCTGAGACTCTTTACACCTAATTCCAGATAGCTGTAAAATTAGTGTTTACATCTGACAGCTGTTGAACTAAGGTAGACGTTACCACAGGACATGCATCACACTCTGAAAATCTCTGTTTCTGACTACCGATTGTCAAGGGCATATATAGGTCTATCTCAGGTACAGATGTTTTGCATTTTTGATGTCAAATATGGATTAGACAAACCATATTTCAAAGTTTTGACCTGATGGGAAGTGGCCTCATTTGATTTTATGAGGTTCATTTTTGAAGTGGGAGGTGTGCTGGAACATGTAATTTCAGCAGTCTGTATTTTAGGCATCTCCATACCACCACTCAGGGTGGCAGAGGAGACACCTGGGCTCAGAACAGCTTCTGCAGGTGAGCAGAGCTGCTGCTGGAGCCATGCTGCTGCAAGCACTGTGCGGCTGGGGGTGGCTCAGGAGCTGTTGACTCCTGCCTTTCCAGTTGCTGCTGAGCCTGGGGCTGGAGCTGTTTCTGACAGCAGGCTCTGGTCCTTGTGGGAGTCACAGAGCCCATGCCAAGGAGCCTGGTGCCAGCAGGGACCCAGCCCTCCTGCCTGCCTCAGCTCCTGTTCACATTACCAAGCTCGACCTGCACCGGAAGCAGATGTCACAACTTGCTCCTAGTCTTGCTCTACAGTGTGGCAGCTCCCCACTCTTTACATGATCTCAAGAGCTGCTTCCAACTTCCAAAACCCAGCAGAAGCCAGAGCTCCTGCTTTGCACAAGGGTGAGAGCTTAGCCTGCACCTCTTCTGTTAAAGGTCAGCAGCTCTCCCAGCTGCACAAACCCTGAAAGAACAAGGAGCCCATGTCTGGCAGGGAAATGAGGTATGACTTGACCTGAGATGTGATGCATCTTAGCCTTATTAAAACATGGGTCATGATGAATTTAGAACTATGCATCCAATTGTTCCCCTCCCCTTCCCTCACATGCATTATTATACGAGACCTGCTGCAATCCTCAAATATTTTGGTATAAACACTGATGTTTGAAACACCAGAACTGGCTCTGCCTGTTGCTTTAGCATGGGGCTAAGCATCAGCCAAGGCCCAAATAACATGGATTTCTTAACACAGGTAAAAATCAGCATGTTGGTGTAAAGACACATGCAGTTGCTGGCAAATGCTGTCATAGTTTTCTAACAGACAATCCCTCTGAGCAGGCAGAGAACCCCATATTTAAGTCTTCTGGTAGTTTTGGTGATGAAAAATTAATATTTGAGAAACATTTAGGAGGAGAGAAAAATGTATCTGCATCCTTCACATGAACATATGATTGTTGATGTAGTCAAGTAATGATCATGCAAGTGCCTAGGACAGAGTGCAGTATTCTGAGCACAGACAAAAACAGTGCCTCTGTAACCACACGCGAGAACAACTCAGTCCATCACCAATGCATTGTCATGAATTTTGGAATTTTAAAATGTAAAAAATACAACTCAGTCCATCACCAATGCCTTGTCATGAATTTTGGAATTTTAAAATGTAAAAAATAATCCTTCAGTGTGAGACAGGGGCAATACAGTGGTCTAGAAGAAGGTTGTGAATATGTCAGATGATTCTTTTGGTCCACTACTGTCATGCCTGTCCCTTGAAATTTCATGAGCCTTACATGTCTTTGATCTAAGTCTATATCCTGAGCATACAAAGGAAAAACAAACACATCACTGTGTGGGATTAAGAAATGGAGACAAGAAATTACTTCTCATATGTATAATTATCATAAGTAATTATAACCCAGGAGCTTAAATCTTTTTTCTTTCTCTCATCATGCTTTTTAAGTTCCTGACTCCTCGTAAGGAACAGATATTATACCAAAAATGGATCAATAATTTTTTTCAGCCTGTTTTTACTATCTAAAGAATTCTTCATCCTAGACATGGTCCAGAATTTTAGTATCTCCCCAGGCTGTAGATACCAGACATTGTAACCTAAATATTTGCAAGATGATATGCCACAAAGACCCTAGACTTATTATAGGATATATCCTGTGAAAATACAGTATAACCTTTTAAAAACACTGATTTTTTAAAAAATAATAATTATCCTTATGCTGGGAAAACACAATAGCTAAACTTTGAAGAATGCACGTGAAAAAACAAAAAATATTGTGAATATGAATAAAAGTTTAAATGTGTGAGCACCCAAATTGCAGCAGATCTACCCAGTAAGCAGCTTACCACAAAGCTCACCTGTCTGCCTGTTCACAACATGACTTCAACTTTCAGAGAAAGCTCCTTTTCAGCTTCATTTTGTCTCAGTAGAACTTGTCTGCATGGATTATAGCACAAATTTTCACAGAACTCTCTGCCTCAGAAGCAGGTACTTCATGGGACAAAATTTTTATATGAATCACTCTTAAACTTCTCTATTGACAGACAGGAAATAATGCCCAGACTCACTGCACAGTAGCAGAATGAGAACTCGCATCCAAACCAGCAATTTCTAACAAAAAAAAAAAAAAATCTTTGACTGACACTCATGCACAAGAAATACCCCTAGCACATCCAAGTGATGCCTTTTCCTGGTCTTAAAATCAAGAGTCAAACATGGTTAGAAGGGGAAAAGGGATTTTACCTTGGTATTTATTTTAAGGATCCTTAGGTGCACCACATCCAGGTGGAATGCACCTCAATGCACCCCGCAATGCACACACACAATTGATTGGGTATAACATTATAGGTCTTACTAATTAGCATATCTATCAAAAATTCCCCAATGAGAGGCTCGAGTGAGACCCCCTCCCCAAGGAATCTTCCCTAGATGGCTCTATCTTAGTTTACAAAATGTGCTCTGGAGAGGACCTTGGTGTCTGAGGCATTCTGATCCCTAACTTCGAAGCTTCTAAAATGTTTAGTCTTCTAGCTTGGCAAACAAGTCTAAGAATGTAGGCAAAAAACCCCACTAAGAATACAGAAGTTATAAAAAGGTATGAAAGGGGTATAAAAGAAAAGGCAAAAAATCATCATGGCATCACAAGCATCACTCCTTTTACAGAATCCCACCACAGTTTCTTTCCTGATGGAGCACAGAATTGGTGAAGGATCAGAATTCAATAATGCAGGACTCTCTCATAAATTGCGAGGATGGAGATCACGCTACCTAAGCCATTGCAGCAGAGCATGCCTCACTGTCACTTTTGGCCATTTCAGTTACAAAAAGTATTGTGGAACAGAAAGTTCACCAGTGGATTTCTTTTACAAGTAAGTGAGAGATTAAAATACTAGATATTCAGTCTGCTCCAAATAAGATGTAACAGAGAAATAAACAAACAATTAGAGAAACTGAGCCACCTGGTCTACTTGAAGGTGTCCCTGCTCATTGCAGGAATTTGGAACAAGATGACCTTTAAAGGCACCTTCCAACCCAAACCATTCTATGATTCTATGAAAATCATAAACGTAAGAGGAATAAAGTGATTCAAACAATAGACTTAGGGGAATTTCCCTTGCAACACTCAAGCAGCTGCCATCATTCTTTATCTACCTGAGCTTTCTCCCCATTTGAGAAAAACAAAACCCTTAGCACTCTTTGGTTCTAAATTCTCTTGTTCTTAATACCTTGAAATCACCTTGGTCTGGCACAGTACCGTCATCTCTCCCTCTTTGCCATTCACCATCTCCCAAGGGATCGAGGCCTGAGTTTACATCCTGAAGAAAGAAAGAAAGAAACAATAATTGGTAACACTAAAACAACAGCAGCAGCATGATCAGGTTAGATAATTAATTTCTACTTGCAACAATTTATGATGAAACCTCGATTAGAAGGGCTGCCGGTTACACCCAGCTGTGTTACTGCACTCAGATCAACGAACAAACCACCACATTTGTGCACATTGGCACAAAAGCCATGTGTACCCAAGGGGTACTCTTTCAATGAAGGAAGACCATCAGAGCTGTCAGATTCCCAGAAGGTGTCTCTACATTTATTCTGTGAAAAAGGTTTGCTTTTTGTTTTGAATGTGTCCTTTTGGCAATCTGCTCCTGCTCTTAGCAATATTAAACCTCAGTTTAAAATACCCCAGAGTATCTTCTGTGAGTTCGAACACAGAATGTGAAACATTGCAGTTGCAAAATTTTAGATCTAATGTTTCAATCTTTTTCAGGAAAGAGAAGGTCCAAAGTACTTCTACAATGTAGGGTGCTCCCTTTTGAAGCACTTTGTAGAGCACCATTAAAGAACAGTTTCTACAAAAAAAATTTGAAAATATTCTGTTTCTGTTTCCAAAGCACTTCCTGAAGTGATGCCCCTTCATCCAGTCAGGGAGCACACAGAACAATGCATAATGTACTACAGTTAAAATTAAATGCAAATCTTGAAACAATACAGAGAATGCAAAGCAAAATGAAAAAATTCAGAACCAAAAAGGGAATGTGCAGATGAAATTCAATTCTCTATTCCTGGTCTCTATCTTGTCCTTATCCCATTTTCAATAACAAAAAAAAATGGGTTTGACACAGTATTATACATGTCAAAATCTTGCTATTTATACAGAAATATGAAGTTTTTAATAAAAGTAGTATTTAATTGCAGATGAAAAAAGGCTGATAACTCAGTCCCCTAAAGCAAGTTCCCCCCTGTTCATTTTTTTCCCCTTTCTTATCTTTTTCTGTCCCCATACTACTCTGATGGCTCTCATTTTGTCTATGAAGATGAGATCTTTGGCTGCAGCGGATTCAGGAGGACTTTTGCCACTGACAGCCTTGCAGTGAAAATTTCACCTTAAACTCCCTCAGGCAGAGGAACTGCTGTATAGTCCCACTAGACAGCAAATTTGTACATTAGTTTGAATACAAACACACCCACAAAGAAGGATTTTGTTGGCAAATGCAGAGGACCTTAAGTGAAACTTTAAAGCTGTTTTCTTACCTCTAGTGCATCTGATGGCATCATGGTCTTCCCTGATTTCATGTAATAGAGTGTTTCTGGCACCTCCATGGGCAGCAATTCTTGAGACATATTTGCAGGATTTACTTCTGGCTCCTCCATGGGCAGGAATCCTTTAGACATGTTTTCAATATATACTCCTGGCTCCTCCATGGGTAGGAATCCTTTAGACATGTTTTCAGGATATACCCCTGGCTCCTCCATGGGCAGGAATCCTTTTGACATGGTTTCAGGACACACTCCTGGCACTTCCATGGGCAGGAATCCTTTAGACATGTTTTCAGGATATATTCCTGGCTCCTCCATAGGCAGGAATCCTTTAGACATGCTTTCAGGATCTACTCCTGGCACCTCCACAGGCAGCAATTCAAGAGATATATTTTCAGGATCTACTCCTGGCACCTCTGTGGGCAGCGGTTCTAGAGACACATTTTCAGTATCTGCTCCTGGTACCACCACTGGCAGCACTTCCCAAGACATGTTTGCAGGATGTACTCCTGTGGGAGTCAGTGACTTGTTATTTTATAAAATGACCTGAGGCCCCACCCATCTCATCTCTTTAAGGACTCTCCTCCCACTGCCGAAGACAGTGGAGCACCAAGGATAGACTACTCCAGGGAAGGACCTTACAGCACAAGCACAACAGCCCAAAGGAATGTGGTGCCTTCCTCTGGCTGGGAACCTCTCCCAGCCTGCGCCTGCCCCACAGGTCCCGTACTGCTGCCACCCTTTTCTGTGTGCACAGAGTCCCAGCATGGAGGGCGCTGCCACCGAGGCCTGCTCCTTCACACCCACTTCTTCCCTGCCCTGAGCAGGGGCATCTCCTGTGTGGGGGAAACTGGACCCTGAAAAAGGCCTGTGCATGTAAATAACTGGCAGTGGCTTTCCTGTGTGCTCTTTGGTGAAAGCCTCCCCACAGGCGGGGGAACCTGAGCTCAGTGCCTGCAGAGGGGCAGTGCCCTGTGCCACAGAGTAACCCCTGGAGAGGGCCATCCCCGCTGCCTGACAGATCACTGCATGGACATGCAGCTCCCAGCTCCTCCTGGGCTGCTCCCGTTCCTTCTTCCCAGGGCAGAGAGGCCAAGGTGTGGGTACAGGGCCGGGGCTTCATTTTGCAAAGGTGAGCTCTAAGTAGAGGAGGTGATCGATGTGCTGGGAGCAGCAGCACTGGATTGAGTGTGATAGGACAGCAGGGGGAGAAGGAGGTGGGGGCTTGCAGAGGGTAACAGAGGTCTTGAAGTCAGTGCCTATGGCTCCAGGCATGACCCAGGACTATTGCTGCACCCAGCAGTACCTTAAATACGGCCAAAAAGGCACAAGAAAATATGTTATAGCTGTGCAAAGCAGATAAGAGTTATGCTTTTAGACCTTTTCCAGAGAAAGGCAGTTAAACTTTAAATGACAACTGTGGGAAACTCCTGTCAAGATGAATGGAATACAGTATCCAGTGGTTAAGTTTTATCACTTTTATTTTACAGAGATTTGTTCAACCAAAGAACACAAACAAAAGAGCAGATGAACATCTTCAGGCTTACCCAGTGGAAATTACCATCTTCAAACACAGAAAAACACATGAATAACAAAGCAGAAGCTCCAGTTACAGTAGGCTGTGTCATAGCATCTACATTCCCAGCATGAAAAGTAGCTCTGCCCACACTGGAAGTACAGGAGCATCTTTTGGCCTCAGGTCACGGACACTGAGCTACATCCTGGAGAACTCCTTTTGCAGCTTAATTCAGAGAACAACAATCATTCTTTTTTTTTTTTTTTTTTTTTTTAAATCTGGTCCGAAAAGAAGACCTGGTTGACCTTGCAAGACCTGCCATGGGATACTAAAAATACCAGGATATTCGTCATTAGAGCAGAACAACTTTCCCAAGGCTGGTTAGTTCAGAGAACCATTAGCATAACTGATGATAAGTGAAACAAATCCCTCTAAAGTTGGTGAACCTTAAGAAAGCTGCGATTCTCTGTCTTCAAGGAAGCCTGTGGAGAAGAAAGATTAATTCTGTGTACAGACTTCCATGTCTGCAGAGTGAATTCCCCATTACAGGCACACTTGGCTATCTATAATGATCTGTACAGCCTTCAGCTAAATCAAGGTGCTCTGCTCCCATCTGAGCCACTCCACAGGAAACCCCATAAAAAAAGAAAACTGCAAGGTTCTCATTAACAACTGAACTAGTGCTATCTCATTTAAAATATCAATGTACAAAGCCGGATGGTTTCAACTTGGACAATGAAAAGCAGATGCTTCAAGTGAAAATATTTTCTTTACATTACATGTTTCAGTAATTTAAGGATAGGTGAAGAAAAATAACCCAGCTGTTTCAAAGATGTAAATGTAGTTGCCTTAGCAGCAAATTGCACACGACTGCTTTAGTGTAGTGGTATCACACCTGCTTATCACACAGAATGTGCCAAAACCAGCACAACCTCGTACTTCCTCTACTGCTTAGGTTTCTTACTCATCTTACAACATGGTTTGCAGAAGCATCACTCACTTGGCAGAGGTACCTGTATTACATCCATCTGCAGAGACAAGCTGTGGAGAAATGGAGCTACACTGCAAACTTAAAATTTTCAACAAGTTCAAATGTAGCTTTGTGATTCCTTTTAATCCCAGTGTTGGACTGGACCAAAACCACTGAAAACCAGTGTACTGCTAAATGACTTGCAACAATATATGCTTGCCTGGCCTTCAATAGGCCAGGCAAAGTGAACTTGAGATTATTCTAACAAGGTGGAAGCATAACCAGGACTGGCTGCGACCACCTCACTACTCTCAGACATATAAATACTTCTCTACAAAAAGCCAGCACTGGAGAGCAAAGTCAGATGGGAGTTCTGGCTCAGCTATGTCCTCTTCCTACAGGAGAGGAGCGGTGTCTTAGGCCATCACTTGTTCAGTTAGTGAAGGAAGGAGATGTGGAGCAGGAGAGAAAACTCACAGGAGACAGGAGCATTACTGCTGTTGGTTATCTTACCCCTGAAACAAGTAAGCATGAATCTTCTGGGAAATAAATTTTAAACCAAAAAGTTTAAAAGTACTAGGATGTATTCTTTGTATACATTGTATACATGCATCAGCATTTGTATGCATCTAGCATATAACTAGAACAAACCTCTGATACTGAGAGATATTCCTGTCCCAGTAGGGAGGCTACCATCATTAATGACTTTGTACATCATTGTACTCACGGTTAAATACCTGTATACATTTCTTTCATGTTACAGTTACTGATGCACTGGATAAAGCCCCGAATTTACCATACCACTCTTAGAGCTGCCTAATTGTAGTGTAAATTTATACTCTGTTTTATCTCTCTCAGATTTTGTGCATGTTGCAAATGTGCAGCCCTCAGTGGTTACCTTTAGAGTGAGAAAGTCCTCTGTGCCTGGAATTCTCTCACTATGGGATGTTGTTCTGTACTTGGAGAAAGTTTCCCAGGACTACAGTTCTACAAGAGCAGTTCCCAAAGTTTTTTGCATCCCTGTTCATTCTCCACATTTCTGTAGACTACATGCAAGTTTATCATATCCTCTTGAGCTGAAAACCAGCACAAGTGCAATATGACCAGTGCAGTGTTTCCTCCTCGTGCCCAAATTCAGCTGTGGGTTACAGGCCATCACCTTCTGCACCAGCAGAGATCATGGACTAGAGATTAAGAATGACCAGAAAAGGTGTTTGTTAAGCATCTGTGAAGGATTTTCTGAATTATTTTCTGTATGTGGGACCAAAGCATTTAATCTTCAACAAATTCTAGGCTAGCATATCATCTATTAAATGTCAAAACCAAGTTATATCCTATATTTACAAAGTAGATAGTAAGTTAAAAAGGAATGCAGCTCAAGGAGAAATTTGGAGCATGACTTGCTTTTAAGACTGGGTGTCATCCAGCTGAATAGCAGAAATTGCAAAATTGAAGAAACAACTTGCTCAAGATTTAAAAGTACATATTAATATATGTAGAAACTTGCAGCTCCTTACCTGATCGTTATCAGTCTCTACGGAGGCTCCATTTTCTCAGCAGAAGAAAGGAAATAGGAAGGGAGCAAACTAATATACAATTATATTAGTATTAATTATACAATCAGATTATTAGCTGAGAGAGAGAAGGCTGCAATAAGCAGTAGTTGGCAGTAAAAGTTAGACTGCTAGGGGCCAAGGAACCACCTTTTCTTGGTGTTTAAGGGCAGAAAAAAAGAAGAGAAAGCTGGGAGCTAGGAAGTACTCACAGTGTGCATATCAGATATCTGTAAGCCCAAATGGTCAGAACCTCAGCAGTAAGACTTGGTGCCATGACATTTTCTAGATGAGAGATTTTGAGTTGCTATTTATTTTAAAGGACCAACCTATCAAAACTGCTTTGAAAAAAATAGAGGAGTGATATACCTTTATCTCCATTTTAAATATATATCTCCACCACCTTTTAGTTCTCAATTTCCTCTTTCTTCTCCTCTTTCCATTCCCTGCCATATTTTCTTTACCATTGACTTCTTGAATTTCAAAGTATGTGTTTTCTTTCTTTGTTCATCTGAATACCTCATAGCTAAAATTCCATTTTTCACTTTTTCTTAGGTATTATAATTTGTTTTTTCCTTCTATTGTTTCTCCCTCCTTGCGTTTTATACCATCTTAATCTGTCTTAATCATTCTTAATCTTTCCCCTTCGTCTTACATCTCCTCTGAGATTGTGCCTCCAGAAGCTTCAGGTTTGAATGATGGAGGTTTGGTCATATTTGGAACAAGCATGAATACTACAAGCACTAGGGCAGCTGGGATCAGGCTATGACATCTGAATGAGACGTCCGGCTGCATGGAGAAAAGGGGATAAGCAATAGTGGGTTGGAGGGAGTGCAAAGGAGACCTCAGGACCCAAGGAGGAAAAAACAGGAGACAGGACAAGACATCATATCCCAGAGTTTTGATATCATGAGCTGGAGGTGTGGGAAGAGTGCTGTCCACTTTATGAACACTGCAGGGGTGCTGGGCTTCAGTGGGAGCCCTACAAGGGAGAGACTTTCAGGAGGAACTCAAAGGTACAAAGCTTCAGTGGCATGAATGACAGAGAACTCTCAGCTGTTTAAACTGTTGACTAGGGTATGAGGAAATGAGGCCCTGATGGCCTCCTCTGCAGTCTTATCATCCTAGTAAGACAGTGGATATTGCACATACACAGCAGAGCTTTACATGTGAGCGGGTTTTAGCACAGGGTTTCTAAGACGGGAGTCCTGTTCTACCACCCACGTTCTCCCGTATCTGCTGTGGCAAACACATTTCCCATCACTCACGTGGTGCAACCTGCAGTCTCACGAATGACTAGCTCACTTCACTCAGAATGTTTGCAATAATCTCATTTGATCACTCCTTGCACTACAGAACAGCACAAAATGCTGTTGCCAACCATCCTATTAGCTCCTGTTTCTTCAGTGGCACTCATCCAGTAGGACTGTCCGAATTCTCACACACCTTGTGAGGAGTTAAAGAATCCCACTGCTGCTTTCCTTAGGTTCGTGTGATCTGAGTCACCTCACTGAGCTGCCCAGTTCTTCATGCACCTTTGTGATAATCGGAAGGGCTGGGGCACAGGTGCAATTGCATGCTAATCCCTTCGCTTACTATAATGAATAGGTAAGAAGGAAAAGGCAGACACGGAAAAGATGCAAAACATATTAATTACAACTAAGGAGGTCAGCATGTTAGTGTTTGTAGCTCCTATTACCACATCTACCAAGAGCTCTATCTCATAAAACATTTAGGAAAAATCAGGTTAACTCCTGCTGGTGCTAACACCATGATATAGCATGGACCTAAATTTTTGCAGTACTTCTCTCCCCTCTAGTTAGTTTCCTTCCTTGAAGGGATAATTCCATGAAGTCACTCCTCTTTCCCGTAAAAAGGGACACTCCCAACCTGCAAAACCAAAAAGCGCTTTCGAATGCCCACATCTGCAGCTGTTACCTACATTCTTTTAATGCTTCAGTACAGCCCAGAGTCAGAGCATAGGAAACACACCCCATTAAAAGCTGAACCAGAACGAAACAATGCCAGTAGACAAAGCCACACAAAAACCTCACTGCTGGCCTGCAAGAACAGATGACAAGGATCTTCTGCAAGTGCTCTGCTGGGAGGTGGGACAAGCACCCTGGCAGGTGCAGCAGGGAACACCTCAGTGGCACACTGAAAGTAAATGGGGCTTCCCATTGTTAAACCAGAAAACAAGGAAACATCAAGGGAAGCAAAGGGGTGTAGTTAAAGGTGGGGATGGGAAGAGAGAGGCAGGCTTCTTGAATTCTGGTGTCATCAAAGGACTTGGATGGCAGGGGTAGGAACTTCATTTGCAGCTCTTGAAGCTGCCTGAAACCTCAGCTGTAAGACGGGCAGTTGAGAGAACTAGCAAACACATGTGTCACACCAAATGGGGTTGTCATAATGATAACCAGGGAAGCCTGGGAGGGAGTTAGAGCTGGGACAGAGGAGAGGCAATGCCGAGAGGGACCAGATGACTCAGCAATGGAGATCACAAAGAGGGGAGCCCTTGATGAGCACCAGCAAGTAAACAGCCATTTCAGCACACTAGAGGTTTGAACCCAGGCTGCAAATTGGATGAAGGTGTGAGGGCCTGGAAAAGCAGCCGGGGTAAGGACACAGCACCCCTAAGGGGGCTGAGGTCATTCGAGGTGAGCATGGGAGACTAAAGACAACAAAGGATAGAGAAAGAGAAGGCATAAAGGAACGATTGAAGGATTGAAGGAGAGACAGATCATGATAGCAAGAGGGAAGAGAATTTTTCAGTCTTTTAGAAGTTCATATTTCATTTTGAATTAAGAATTAATTTTCTGTTTTGGCTATGATACATTATTCATAGCTCTGTGTTTGCCAATACATGTTACTTCAGCACAGACTTTGTTTTATTTAAATTTGAAGTAATTAAGGGCAACCGATACTGACTGAAACATTAGATCTTTTCATTTTTGATTAGGATCTTTGTTGTAATGAAGCAGGTTTACCTAGTATTTGTCTAAGTAAAATCCTTCCTAAAGAAAATAATTATTTTGGTCTTCAACTCAAAAATAAACAGTTTTAACAAATTACCTTGTGCTATTTATAGTAGTTGCATATATCCTTTGTTGCTTTTAGACAGGCAGGGGCTGACAAAGTCACACGATTACCCATGAATTACCCACGGATATCAGTGTAAAGCACTTAGCTTGCCTTCTGACCACAAAATGTGTCTCTCAGTTTTTGATGTTTTAATTCTCACAGCATCCCA
This sequence comes from Ifrita kowaldi, assembly GCA_013398055.1. Lineage (NCBI taxonomy): Eukaryota > Metazoa > Chordata > Aves > Passeriformes > Cinclosomatidae > Ifrita > Ifrita kowaldi. Next base: position 857,036 of record VZRS01007687.1, on the reverse strand, counting down.
TCTTATAATAACAAGAAATACTATAAAAACCACTGAAATTAACAGGATGTGGACACTGAGCTGGATCCTCTAAATACCATGAATGTTCACTGAAAAGTAGAACCCTGGATTAGATAGTTATACCTGCACTGGAAGAGCTGATCCTGACTCACAATGTGGCTTGAAAAGTAATTTCCAAGAGATTTTCAAAAACTACCTACTGCTGGTGTAATAAAACTTCTAAATTCAGAAATACAGAAAATGTGTATTTTTCACGTGAAGTCTCAGATTTTCTTTTATGTTTAGCTTGGCATGTTATTTCTAGCAAAATTTCTGGCTGACATTATAAGAAAATATAGTTTTCATGTTTTTTTTAAATTGTCCACATTTGTTATGTATTTTCCTGTTGCACTAGATTTGAAATAAATTAAATATCCATAGCTGATTTGTCTTTACTTCACATACAACTTCTAGTAGTATAGCAAATTTTGGAGGAATTTGTACTACTGCCCCAGATTCACGCATTTAAAAAACTTGTCGATAAACCTTTTCTTTCCTGATCTTCAATTTACTGCACATACACGTATATGCATGAAAAAAAGTTCACTGGCAGCGAAATCCAACATAAATAAAGCACAAGTCTAATCATTATTTTGTTTGACCGTTTGATCTCTCTACCATGTGGTAGAGAGGAACCACAGGCTGAGACAAGTCTGTACTTTCCAAAGTCTACTGTACTCATTTACAGACAGGTCTTGATTCTTCTCTAGAGAAGAATCAAAAAAACCCAAACCAACACAAATCATGCAGATATCTTTCTGAAACTCAGGAGAATGTTTATTTTTTGTGCTGTCGCTTCTGCTCTATGGCTGAATTCAAAGCCTGAAGGATGAGATGTTGGTTGTTCTGAATGTTGTAGCTGGTCAGTTCTATCAGCTTGTCAAACTCCTCCCCTGTGTAGGTAAAGCTGTTTAAGCAGTAGGGGGAAAAAATGGTGGAAACATCCACATTGCCCTGCGCCAACTCAGCAGGGCTGCGCTCCACACCTGACAAATAAAGAAAAATCATCAGTGGGGTATAGATACGGTCCCACGTCCCACTTTCCATGTGGGGCAAAACGTTACTCCTTGCTCCCTCGGCATTTGCATTTCTCTCCCATGGGAGGCACAGCAGGGGAGGGAGGAGATCACATTACACCATGTCTCCCATCCCACAGCCCAAAGGGCTGCCACGTGGTGGGAGGACCATCCCATGGCTTACCAGGCTCTTTGTATTTTCTGAAGGAGTCATTCACCAGGGGGAAAAACACCACAATTGGTGCCTCGGGAGTCTCTGCGTCTTCAAAGATGTAGCACTCCTTGAGATTTTTCTTCTCTTCTTCACTCATGTGGATTTTGGGAAATGGGATTCCCTGCTTTTTAAAGTATTTGGAGGCTTCTTCCAAAGGCTGAATTCAGACAGAAGAAAAGGTCAGAAATTCTGCCACATGCCACCACTTTTCCTAATGCTCAATGCATACATTGAGAGACCTTCACAAAGATATGGAAGCAGGGATCGCTGTCAGTATTTATTCTGTCCTTGTCTCTTATGTGAGGTATTAAGTACTAGCTATTAACAGAACAACAATTCAAGACTCAAGTCTCCAACTTGCACTCCTGATTGTTGGTCTACCTCCTCCTTCTCGTCATCAGCCTTTATCTACAAGATAGGTAAAATGTCCATGACTATGGGAAGGGTGGCCTAGCAGGTCAGGATACAGAAAGTTGCCTCTTCTGAAGAAAATCCTGAAACAAGTAGCATGGACAATAATCTGAAATAGTACAATTTTTAAATGCAAAATTACAAATATTTTTTTGACTTGGCATAAAGTATTTAAAAGCCTCTGTCTTAGATGCCTTAGGATGGTTCTGAAAAGTGACATACAAACAGTAATCTGGGAGCAAACATAATCTTAACTGAAATGTTGACCTTGCAGGTGAGTTAGCAATTTTTGAAAATAGGATTTTTCTTCCTGAGTCTGGTTGGCATGTATGAAAATTTTAGTCTTCAAGAATTTCTGTCTTATCCATAGCTAGTAACAGGAATTATAGACCAGGTTATTAGCTGTTATTTGAAACACCAGATATTGTCAGAGGACAATTCTTTTCCACAATTTCGAACAATGACAAAAAAATCCAGTTACTGTTCTAAAGACAGCTGGACAAATTTTTTTCTCATTATACTACATGTAGATAAATTTATATGAATATCACAACACAACCAAAATGAGTTCATCAGTGGTGGTAACTAGTACCAGATAAACACTCCATATGAGTGTAATCTGGATATCCAAATGGAGATCACAGGAGCACACAGGTCTAGGAGATAGCATTTAGCTATTAGAGGGTTAATTCAAATAAAATATTTAGAAATCTGCTATTACTTCTGTTCTCAGGGGATTTACCAGCATCACTTGCAAGACCTAGCCACCGGCACGGGGAGCTGTAGACCAAGGGTCCTTTTCTCCCAGAATCAGTTTATTCTACATAAATTATTCTGAATCTTTAGGAGTTGAGGAGGGCTAAAAGGCAGCAGTCGTTTATCAAAGAAAATGGAGTGTTTTTCACACCGAGGTCTGTGATCCAGAAGAATAGTTTAAGTGCAGGACAACATCCACTTTCCTCTCTGGCCTCATGAGCGGTGGGTAGCTAATATCGATGTATCCTGCCGTGTCTGCCAGGCACATGAACTCTGCTGTCTCTGTCAGCTGGTTGGGGAAATTCTCTAGCACGGTATCTAGAAGGAAATACTTGTTACGATGAGTGATTCAGAAGAAACAGTATATCTGTTGTTTGACTAATAAGAAAAAAATGGAAAAAAATGCCTCTTGACTCTCCATTACATCTATTTTCCAAGACCCTGACACACTACAGAAGTTCAGCCTTCACACATAAAAGAAAGACCTGTTCAATGTAGAAGGAGTTCCTTCACTTCTCGTGTTGCTATTCTTCCACCCCAAGTGAGCAGTAATTTTCTTTCTCTGGAGTCAAGAGAATTCCTGAAGCAGATTTAACTGCATGAAATTTAAATAGTAATCTTGAAATATTCATTTCCAAACATTCATTGTCTGCCTTCTCTCTACTGATGAAAACACCAACCATCTAAGAAGGTAAAAAATTATATTCAAGGATGTTTACCTTTCCATATACAGAAGTTTTTGCTCTGAAGGTATTCATTGTGCAGCTGGAATCCCTTCAGGAAGTTGTAGAACTTTGAAACCATCACCCGCTCTGTCAGGATCCGCCGAATGATGCCCATGATGCCACATTCAGGGGTGACCAAGTAAGTCTCCAACGCATGTCTCCTGTCTGATGGAAAAGGCTCTTCTCCTGAAAGATAGAGGAGGTGAACAAATTGTTGTTGTGATACAATTCTTTGCAATACTTAAAATAACAGAAGACATCTCGTATTAGCTAGGGAAAAGAAGATCCTAATACGACATTGCAACATACAAATAAATCAATGTCAAAATAGGAATAAGAAGAAAATTATTAAAGCATATTCCATGAGAAACAGAGTGGCAACAAACTTGCTAAAGCTGGAAAAAGTGATCTACTCTGATAGAACTCACAGATTGATTCCCTGTGTGAAGGTCAGGGAAGGTTCAGAATCTGGACCTGTTCCTTTTAAAATTAATAAAAATCAGCTTTGCAAAAAAGAGAAAGGGAAAGCTTTCAGGAGACTTAGACATCCATGAAAGAGCAGAGAAAAAGGGTTGTGCTAAACAGCACCTCATTAGATTGGCAAAGAAGGCCAATGACTTTTTATCACAGGCATTTATTGAGCTTAGGGCTTTGCAACACTTCCATGGAGAAAGTGATAGAAACCCATAAACCAAACTCAGTTAGTGAGTTTGAACACAGGAAGGGCAATCAAGGCTTCTTTGAAAAAGGCAGGTTTACAACAAGATCAAAGAAAATTCAAATGGAGTTGCATGTAATTGATATATGCAAGTCTTCAATAACAATGTATGAAAAGCACCATCTGCTGAGGCAGATGCAAAACACAGCACTGAAGCGTTTGTTACAACATAGAGGTTTGCCGAAGGGCCCCTGGCAAAGACAATCTGTTTAAAACCTTCAGCAGTTTTATATTTGCATCAATTCAGTCTAAGAGAGATTAATGGAAATAATATTGCTATGAATAAATTCAGAGGGGAAACCTAGTTAGATACAGCTGACAACATGAAACCTCCGGATTTATGAGGCAACAGGTAAAACAGAAACATAACTAACCAATATCAACAGTGCTGGGTTGGGTACACCTCAGTGAGCGCCTTTGTGTAGGATCCGACGAATGCCAGGCATCCAAGAGGTTGTATGAAAAGACATTGCTCCATAGGCCTGTGCAATGGTAGAGAGCAGGGAAACGTCTTCAGAAACATTTTAATGGAAAATATCCCTTTAAAATAATAATTTCTCGACTTTGCAAGGGGTGTTGGAAAGCCTCAAGGTTTCCAAATTATTTCCAAAAACTATATGAAGTTCATTTGAGCAACTAGCATTCTATCCTCAAGGAGGAGCTTAAATAGTTTAAAACATTGTGAGGCCTTCAGCCACTGTAATTCATTGCCACATACAAACCAACATTTTCCATCCTATAAGCAGTTGTCATAAGTAAGCAAAACCATGCCATTTCCTATAAAATAAGGGTCTGCTCCACAAAATATGTCATATGCAAGTGGATACTCAGTTAAAGGTTTGGATACTGCTCCTGGACAGTCAAGAATCATATGGTTAGAGCACAGTTTGGGATAGTCTGCAGAAAACTCCTCTAATACAACACATCTTAGCTGTCCCTCTAAGATTTCACTTTGCACAAGGTCTTTTGGGGGAGACTCTTCTTCTATTTGTTGTTCTCATTCCTATAGTGCTTCTCCCCCTTTTGCCATCCCAGGTAAAAGAACATCTAAAAATGTCTCCACAGTGCAGAAATCTCCAAAAGTCCCTTGGATCTTGAAAAGCATCTCTTCCTCCATGGCACTGTCACAGGCCCCAAGAGGAACTCGATCAGAGAAGGCAGCACTGTGCTTTGCATTGAAAATCTCTACCAGTGAAAGCTTTGCAAAAGCCATACGTTGTACAGGATGCAGTAATTTGAGTTACACAATAGAATAATTATTTATCCCATGAATTATTAACAGAAATACAGTTCCCTTTTAAACCTGATGTGTTTCTAGAGTGACACAGAAAGCCAAAGGCCTTCTGCTTCACAGGAAGTCCTTGTAAGAATAGACTCACTAAAGAAATGTTAGAAATGCATGATCAAGAAATCAGATTGGGGCTTTCTGGATCTACACTTAGCTGCAACCAGAGATCATTTACACATAATTACTGGCCAGTTTCTGTCAAGAAAACCTCATCTCCCAGCAGCTTGAGAAGCTTCTGTCCAACTCTGCTGTGAGAAGGCAACTCCTCTGGTTTCTCCTGTCTTCTCTTGGTGTCTTTTCCCTCTGTAACTCTTCCTGTTCCCTCAACCCTGGGAGTTACACACTGTTACTGCATTTTAATGTGTTTCAAACATTGTTGTCTCCTCAGAACTTGTTTATAATTACACAGCAATGTTGCCCTAACCTCTTGCACTGAATTTTCTTCATACCTATATTGGCTGAAGTAAGAGCTGTGAAGAGGTATGGTGTCTTTTACTAGGCTGACAGAGTTGAAAAGAGCAGACAAGCTCTCATGCACCCCAAACTTTCTTCTGGAAACATGAGGGTTTTGTATACCCATAAACTCATCCAGTCTTTCCAGCTCTAGCCACTGCTCTTACAAAAGGCCTTTCGTCTCCCTGCAAATGACACCTTGCTTTTATCCTTGAACTATCATGCTGTAACTATCAGTGCATTTTAATAGTAACCCAAGAGGGCATTGCATGTGGCATCACTAGATGGCAACATTGCTTTAAGTCTCCACCTTATCCTTTATAACGACACACCCGTGGCTGTGGGATTACCAGGCTCAGGTGCTAAGGCTGAGAACAGAGCTCAGCCCAGGCTGGACATGTTGGGTGTGCTTGCTACCTGGCCACCTCTGGTATGAACACACTACTCCACTGCTATTTAGGAGCTGCAACGGAGACACAACATTCTCAGAAGAAGTCTCTGTAGTCTCACCTAGCTCTGTGACCTACCTACCTCCTGCCTCTAACAGAGTGCTTGATGGTAGAGTAAAAGAAAAAGGGAAGAATGAAGGGATCTCTTCTTCAGCATACTCTCCAGCATCTCAAGCTCCTGGATTTGGGATTTCTAGTGCTGGTGGCTGCATCTGAACTACTGGGTTTCAGAGCCACCAGTGGGATTTACCTTGCATTAATTTCTCCTGCCATTTGCAGTTCTATTCATACTCTTGGATCCTGTGCTTTCTTCTGAGTCTTTTCCCTCAGACAACTCTTTTCTTAACTCATGACATCACTAAAAGCTCTTAGCATAGCTAATAAAGCTGTGAGATTTAGTGTTTTTGTGACTAAGCACAATCTTTTCTTTCTTATGCCCAACTATTATCTCATGTTTTGACCAATGTGATTCTGGACGACTCCTGCATAATACAGACATTCACAGCTTCTCTGAACACCAAATAAGGAGTGCCATGTGGTGTTGCTGGTTGTATGGATTTTTCACTTTAGAAGTTAACCATTTTTGACCCATATCCTTGGTGTCCTGTTGTGCCTTATGCTTATTAACTTGTAAAATATCTGTTTAAGAGCAGACGGACTTGTCTGCAGAAACTTCACCCCAGAGAACCAACATACAAGGGTTGTAGTAGAGAGTTCCAGTATGAAGCAAAATTAAAGCAATTGAATAAAAACTGCAAAGCTGTTTTTCATATATGACTGGATGTTACCCAATTTACTGAATTAAAAATGATAAATTTCAATGATTTATCATGGCAGCAAAATTACAAAGGATTTGGAATACTATTAAACTTGAAAAGAGTAGCAGTAGCAGTACACAAAACTACTCTAAATTGCCATATTTTATAATAAACTCAGTAACAACATTGCCTTGGCTTCTCAGATCATGCCCTTCATAGACAAATTTGATTTTAAGATTTCAGTTTCAAAATACAGATATTTTTCGCATGGAACTCTGCTGCTGGTTGGTTCAAAATGAACCTAACCTCTTCAAGCAGCCCTGAAACTTCAGGGATACGCATCGCTATTCAAGACAAAATCAACAATGAATAGCGTGATTTGAAATTTCCTCTCAGTACTTTTAGCCCATCTCCATTGTCTAAGGAATTCAGCCAGAGGTGAGAATAACATGGTGTACAATTGGTTTCAGTCCAATGCATGATGCAGGGCACCGGTTGTAATATGCAGGGTTTGCATTATATTAAAAATAAAATACATTTCAATGCAAGTCAAATTTTTGCAATGGAGCACATCACCCTTCATGAAGCAGATTCGGGACTCAGGAAGTTTCCTCATCAGGCGACCCATGAAGAACTCACTGCCAAAATCCTCTGCATGAATGAAGGCACCATATTTTAAGAACCCAACCTCATAAGGGGTGAACTCCACCCATTCTGCAGAGACATAAAACAAACTTTAAAATCTCAATTTTATCCCTACTTCCCTGCTGGCAGAGCTATATAAAACAAAAAGGCAGCTGCAGGATAAACCCTATCTGCAAGGTGACCACAGACTGACCTTCCTCAGGGCAAGGAGTTACCATTCAGCTGGTGTCAGCCACTCACTCAGCAATGTTTCACAGTGTTGTTTATTTAGAACTTTCCCATGACCCTCTCCAAAGAAAACATAAGTGAAGTTTATACCAGGAGGAGTTAGCCTAAGTTACCCCACATGTGGAGCTAAGGCTTGTGACTACCTTGGTTGTCCTTAAACACCACCCCAAGATTTCTCCTGCCCCATAGAAGATGAGTTCCTCCCATTGCCTAGGAACAAAGTCTGGAAATGGAAAAGGAAGTTAAGGAGGAAAAGAAACTGTTTATAAACGCCATGTGTCAGCTGTACAAGAGGTTGAAGTACTGATAATGCAGATAGTTTAAACACCAAATGAGCCCATTTTTGCCATCACCTTTGAACTCTGAAAGGCTGTAATCTTCTTTGATGTTGAGGATCATGTAGATAGGTAGGGGATTTTGACCCTGACTCACTGCCTGTTGCTCATCTGAGAGTTTGTGGTTATTTTTCTGTGAATTGATAAAAGATGAAGAGCAAAATCAAGGGACCCTCTTGGCATACTCTATGGTTTCCAAAAATACCTCAAAATACATACCTGTTTCCCTTTAATTTCATCATTCTCTCTAATCACTTTGTGTCCAAACATTTTTTTAACCACGGAGTGATCTAAATGTTTACATATCCACATAGGATTATTTAATTACAGGTAGAGTTGTAGGACACTTTTTAAAAAAATAGTCTCCTGTTCTTTCTCATAAATACATCCACTTTACATAGAAATTTAAGTTCTCACAGGGATGAACAGAGGAAAATAAACCAACAGCATGACTCTTTAGTTAGGTACTCATACTTGTACAGGGAGACACAGGTTTTCTGCTCTACAGAAGCCCCTTGGCTTCTAATTATGCATTGAGATACATGGGGACAAAACTCTCAACAAGTTTGCAGACAACACTAAACTGGGTGGGAGTTGTTGATCTGCTGGAGAGCAGGAAGGCTCTGCAGGGGGATCTGGGCAGGCTGGATCAACAGGCCAAGGCCAATCATATGAGGTTCAATAAGACCAAGGGCTGGGTCCTGCACTTGGGTCACAACAACCCCAGGCAGTGCTACAAGCTGGGGGAAGAGTGGCTGGAAAACTGCGTGGCAGAAAAGAACATGGGGGTGCTGGTTGACAGCAGCTGAACATGAGCCAGTGTGCACCCAGGTGGCCAAGAAGGCCAATGGCATCCTGGTCTGGATCAGCAATAGTGTGGCCAGCAGGACCAGGGCAGTGATTGCCCCCCTGTACTTGGCACTAGTGGGGCCACACCTGAAGTGCTCTGTCCAGTTTTGGGCCCCTCACTACAAGAAAGACATTGAGGTGCTGGAGTGTGTCCAGAGAAGGACATGGAGCAAAGGCAATGGAGCTGGGAAAGAGTCTAGAGAAAAAGTCTTACAAGGAGCAGCTGAAGGAGCTGGGGTTGTTTAGCCTGGAGAAAAGGTGGCTCAGGGGAGACCTTATCAATCTCTACAACTCCCTGAAAAGAGGTTGTAGACAAGTGGGGATTGGTCTCTTCTTCCAAGTAACAAGTGATAAGGCAAAAGGAAATGGACTCAAGTTGTGCCCGGAGAGGTTTAGATTGACTATTAGGAAAAATTTCTTCATTGAAAGGCTAGTCAGCATTGAAACAGGTTCCCCGGGGAAGTGATGGAATCACGGTCTATAAAGTGTTCAAAACTTGTGTAGATGTGGCACCTGAGGACATGGGTTAGTGGTGAACATGATAGTGATGGGATCATGAATGGACACGGAAGTCTTTTCTAACCTTAACAATTCTAAAACCCCTTTGTTAGTCAGCAGAAATCATCTGCTGGATAGTGCTGGCATGCTCTCAGACATCTGTCCCTGGAGCTTCATTTTCCATACAATAGTATTCAGTAGCTGTTAGAGAAAACGTAGGGAAAACACTACCCCATCATCTAATGCTTTTTCCAGCAGAAGCCCCCAAAAATCAACACTAGAGATCTGGTATCCTTCTTGCTTCCGCAGTTTTAGCTCCTTTGCATAGTATTTCAAGCTCTCCAGGGAAAAGCAGCTTAGCTTGCACTTGGTCATATGTCTGCGGACTTCACCGATCGGTCTTGATAGATCCTTGTGTGACCAGTCAGCACTCTGATACAGATGTGACAAAGTCCTGGGGAAAAGAAAGGAAGTGCATTGTCATATGCTGGAGAAACTTTCACTTTTTAGACTTATATTTAAAGTCCACATCAAATGAACTAGCTGAGGTTCTTTAAAGGCATCTTTTGGGCTTAGTTTATTATGTAAAAGATTTTTTGATTTAGAGGACTTTCCAAAATCACTAGTGAAGCATGAAGACTTGCAAAAAGCCCCTCCTTCTTACTGTGGTTTATGCACAAGGCTGTGATTTGCACCCGGGTGACTTGGTAGGAAAGATCCTAGAGAAGGAAAATCTTGATTGCTGTAGGCAGCACCTGGGCCATACACTGGCTTGGGAAATGTGCTCCTAATGCAGCAATAAAAAAACTTGAGACTGAAGCAGTATGCCTTTCTTTGCCAAAATAAAGAGAAGAAATATCTCACACAGCAGACTGTAGAGGTGATGAGTCATGTCTTTGTTCAGGATCTCCTTACCATGTTGAACCAGATGACCCAGTGATGTATGAAATAGCATCCAAGAGACCCAACTTTTGAAGACCCGACAGGTTGCCTAACAGAGATGTCAGTGCCCGAGTGCCACCTCCTGTTGTCATCACTGCTACAACTGGTACCTGTTTAATCATCAACACAGTAGTGGTAAGCAACACTTTGTTTTTACCAGCACAAGTGATCAGAGCTGAGTAAAATGTAGAATTTCAGTCCCACAAAAAATTCCAACATTTCACCATTTCCCCAAGCAGGGAAGAAAAAAAATGAAAACTGTGTGTTTTGCACAGGAAAAGAAGAGTAACTAACTGATTTTGAGGATTTTGATAAAAATCAATCATTTTTGATTGTAAATTTTTACATGCTGACTTATCAAAGCAGCTCAAAACTTATTGTTTCGAGGCATTTCAATATTAGACTGCATTTTCCTTAGCAAAACATCTCATGAGAGCTTTGTTTTGATGACGAGCAGAGCTCATCCTCTCTGTAAGTCAAGCCTAATAGCTAGATTACATTTCCTACAAAGTACCTAGAGTACATAACTGCAGTGATGAAGCCTAATTGTATGGAAATCTAAATTATGTTGCAGGAAGACAAAATTCTCTAAGGAACCCACTGAGAGAAGATGAGCCAATTGACATTTTCCACACACATTTCCAGGAAATTGCATCAAAGAAATACTCAGCAGTTTCTTGATTCAAATTGAACATTTCAGGTCAAAGCAAAGTATTCTGATTTGGATTTACCTGACTATAAGGAAATATTCTCTTGCTGGAAAATCTGAAAATAATATTTAGAAGTACTTCTCCTAAAAATTCTTATACTTAAGAAACTACTGTGCCAATAAGAAACAATGTAGTAATATGATCAGTTTGTGAGCAGGGGAATCATTTATAATGTCTAAAACCATGCTGTCATGTATTACCTAATGTGCCTTCGGCCCACCTGTCCTGGACAAAGGAGAAAACACAGGTGAAAAAAAATTACTTCATTTCAAGTTGCTTCTTCATTTCTCAAGTTCCTGATCACAGACCATGCTCACTCCCTAAAGCACCAACCATCCCCATGCCAACATGGACATTACCAACCCTAACTCAGACAAGCAGATGAGAGAAAACATGTTGAATGTATTTGTTCTATTTGAGGTACTACAGCTGAGATGATGAGCACCAGACGACAGAGCCTATAATAAGACACCTTCTCATCAGCCAGTATTATGCATCACTTTAACAGTTAGATTTTGTCCCTCCAAAAATCTAATATGAAATACCTTATGGGGTCTTGGTGACTGAATGATCAGCTAAAATAGTCAGACTATCCAGGTCTATAATGCACAGATGAAAAAGAAATAGAGAAAAAATGCTGATTTATGGCATTGTGTTTTCCAGAGAAATGTGTATCAAGAGGGTTTAATACTACCCTGGCTCTCACATTGCTTCATCTAAAGCACAAAATGTAGAAAAGCATTCCTCAATGCTTTACATGGTGCAATGAATGTATCAGGGCTAGTCAAGAAACAATATGCAAAAGGCTACGAGCATAACATATTCTTGTTACACAGCATGGTTACAGTCCCTATGGTGCTTCCCATACCTCATGATCTTGTAGGTCTTGCTCTAAATGTAGTGCTTTTTTCAGAGCAGAAGCCACAAACTTCTTCCTTTTCTGTAGGAAATTTTTCTCCTCCGTACACAGATCAAACTCCAAGCGAACATCTAAGTTTCTGGACCTCAAACAAAGTCCAGGGTTAAATAGGGTGTGCACAATCACTTAAAATTAATGTCTGGACCCCTGCTTACAAGTTTCAGCTCTATTATTACGCTTAGAAAAGCTGCTACTCTTAGAAAAGCTGCTACAAAAGCACATCACAGATGGTATAGATAAGGTAGAGAAAAGGCTGATAGACTTCAAAAAGCAGAATCTTACAGAAAGAAATGTTCTTTATTACTACAATAATTTTCAGGAAGTGTCTAACATAAATACTGCAATCCATATATGGATACTATAAACAGTGGAATATTTAGGATTTCTTGCCTCAGGACCTCCAGATTTTATAAATACAAATACCCTGTACTTTTTACAAGTAAGGAAAGTGAAGTGTAAATACATCTTTTTCTAAATATATAGCTCTACAGATGTTGCAACCAGAAATCATTATTCTCCCCATCTAAACTGAATATATATATAAACTCTATATAGCAGCATAACAGGAAAATTTGCCTAGCACAGTTAACCAGCTTCTGGACATGGGTAATGAGCATAGGGTGAATAGGCAAATATAATCATTGACTAAATACTTTCTCCCTTAGTTACAGAAATAGGTAAGAAAGCAAAAAAGCATCTTTTCTTCACAACCACAAAACCCAAAGACAGAATTTCTTACCAGTCATTTGACTTCACATGTAAATTGATTGTCTCATCCTAGGAAAAAAAAACCCCACAATATAAACACTGGAGATTATTTGATATTCTTTCTTTACCATCAGCTCTGAAGCCCCTCTCTTTTTCTAAAAGCTACATTGAGCCACAAAGCCATAATAATCAGAGAATCTATCTAAATCTTAAAACTTCTCCAAGTCCACTTTATTTTCTTTATATTTTTATATACTAAAGAGAGCGGTATAGAGCAAAAACCAACACCAGCTCTGCCAGTGTATTCCATCCTGCCTCATCATTTGCATCTGCTCTGATCTGCATTAGTCCCCCAGGTGATCACAGAAATCCCTTTGTCATGTGTTTGGCTGTGATTTTTCTTTTCTGTTTGGTTCATATGAATGTGTACAGGTCCATAATGTTAGGAGTTGTTAGGAATCTAAGGATACTAACAGTTATATATATAAACCCCTATTTCACACGGATCTAATTAACTCGTGCCCATTGATCTTTAGTCTATAGCTTAATATTTATTCTAAGAAGTTTGTATCAATCACCTTTGCTACTGCCACTTTCTCACTGAATGGAAGTGAATCCAGAGGAATAGTGAGGGATGCATGGCAGTCTTTTTTCTCTTCACCTGAAGTACACTGAAAAATAAATTATCATGTAGAAAAATATTTCATGCATACACCATAAAAAAAGCAGTGTCTCCAACTTACTTTTTTCAAATGGGGTCCCTGTCCTGCAGTATTCAAGTTGGCATCTAATATTTGTATGTCTTAGAAGTTACAATGCTGTTTCAGAGCTGAAGTTCATGAAAGATAGCTCTTAATTAAAAATACAAACTGTTTCCATTTTCCTCAGTCAAGTGTAGAAAGCCATGAATTTACTGTGCTTGCTCAAGCTAATGACCACATACCGAGCAGAAATGAGGCTTCTTCTCCGCTAGAGCCATGCACAGCTCTGACAGGCTGTACTTGATGTAATGGAAGTTCAGGGGCTTCACAGGTTGCCAGAAAGAGCCCAGCGACAGGGTCTGGCTCCTCTCATATGATCCCTTCACTGAAAACAAGAAGTCTTTTTCTGAAAAAAGAATCCAAACATCAAAAATATACAGAGAAATTAATGACTATGATCCCAGAAATGCAACACTAAATGACGTTTCAAAAGTTTATATATAAACCCTTCAACAATGCTTAAAAGCTTCCAAACTCTATTTATGCAGCAAGGGAACATTACAAGAAATAGGAGGAGAAGAAAAGCAAACAAGCAAATCAAAAACAAACCACAAAACACCAAAAAGCTTATAAAGCTGCAGTAGATGTTTTAAAAACTCAGACATACAGGCAAATTGGACAAAATGTAAGTTGAGAGAAAAATATATATTTACTTCTACTTTACAGCATTTATAAGATTCATTGTCATTCTAACCATTCCCTTTAATTTCAGAGCCTAGTTTTTATAGTTAGTTAGCACAGACACACTATGTTGGATCTGTGGACCTGTGTATACATTCCTAACTATCCCGTTCCTGTCCTCTAATTTTAAGAGCAAAGTAGAAAAATTACAAGATAAGAAAATGACAAAACAAAACCAACCACAAACAAAAAACCAACACACACACCAAAAATACAAACAAACAAAACCAAACCAAACAAAAAACCCTAAAAAAAGAAGACACCCCCAAACAAACAAACAAACAAAAAACCCCAGACCAACCAACCCACAAAAATCAGATAACCATAAAATAAGGGGGTTTTTGTTTCTAGTTTGAAGCCTAACCTGAAGGTTCTTTCTTTGTCCCTCTGTTGTCCACCAGGACTTCCAAGCAGGAAATTTCACGAGACTGTAGCAGGGATGAACAATGAGAGATTGAAGTATATAAAACATGCCATATCGGGTCACTTCACTGCTACCTGTCTTTGGTCACCTGAGTCCCTGTGGTCTGGAAAACAGTCCACCCTGTGTTTGTTAGGCTGAGAAGAGAAAGACTTTGGCACTCTGAAAATGTGACAGGTTTCAACTGAAAGAAAAATTGTGGTGGTTTTGGACAGAGCTGGGAAGAGAAGGGAAATGACGGGGGCAGTGGGAGTGTGCTGAGACCTTGTGAGGGTAAACTGGTGGGTTGGCCAAATCATGGGGCTGTCCTTGCTGCCCTGCTTTGGTGAAGCTGGAGAGTCAAGTGCAGCTCCTCTAAGTAATGAGATAAGGGCAGCTGAGAAAGCAACTTCCACATCATCCTGTGGAAGTGGGGAAAGCAGGATGGCCATGAGTGAGTCACGAAAGAAGTTCCCCAAAGGAATGACACAGCGGCAGTAAGTCAATGAAAAACCACTTCAGGCTTTGTCAGTAGGCTTGATATCAGCCTGTGGTGGTGAACAGGTCTCTGGGTATCCCAAATGACTGTGCACATTCTTTCCTAACACATCCTTCCACAGGGAGCAGCACAACAGGATGGCTACCTGTGTCTGACCCTCATTTCCCTCCCCTTCAGCCTTGCCTGCAGTGAGGTGTTGAGGCACCTGCCAGAATCACCCTTCCCATCACTATCATGAAAAAAAAAGGTAAAAGAGCAATTTAAAATTTTAAAATTTAAAATTACCACCAATACACCATTAGTCACAAGCTTTTCAGGAGGGACAGGACTGAAAGAGAAAAAAAAATGCAATCAGAACTAGTATTACCTAAATACATCCTTAAATG
The DNA here is from genome assembly GCA_013398055.1 of Ifrita kowaldi. Classification (NCBI taxonomy): domain Eukaryota; kingdom Metazoa; phylum Chordata; class Aves; order Passeriformes; family Cinclosomatidae; genus Ifrita; species Ifrita kowaldi. The sequence goes on along the minus strand of VZRS01007687.1, from coordinate 841,648 downwards.
AACACCAAGGAAAAATACTTTCCTTGAAGTTTGTTTTGTCCAGCATAGTCTCAAACATGTCACTGATCTGAAATGTGTTTTCCTTTTTTTTTTTAATGAAAATGGTAAACAATAGTTGTAATAAGTATGATGACTGCAGTTCTTATTATCCTCCCTCTTCCAGCAAGTAATAGGACAAATTAATAACCAGGATGATTCTTGGTAGATAAGGAAGACAGAATTTTAGCCAATATGCAACTAACTTCATCAACATCAGCTCTTGCTGTTATGCTGAGCATTTTAAACTATATTATACTAAATGCTAGTATGTGTTTGACTGCAAAGGGGTACTTCTATGGTTCCGTGTGGATGTTACTCACATGCTCTCCGATGTAAACTCAACCTCTAGCATCTCCTGTGTCTGTAAAAGATTAATTTGTTATAAGCATCTGAATTAATTTTCTTTCTCATTAGCTATGGTTGTCAATTATTATTCTGGCTCCTGAAAGAGTTCTTCAACCAAATCAAATTTCCTCCCTATTCCAGGTAGGGTGCGAAGAGTGAAAGCATCTGAGTTAGAGTGATTTTGAAAGTGTTCTCCCTCCTTTGTTAACTATCAGTCCCCAGGCCAACTGCCCTATTCTGTTTGGTGGGGAGGCTGAGTAGAAGGGCAGGCAGTCCTAAGTCCTGCAGTAACTGTTGGCTTAAAACTGTCTAAAGGCCTGGGTTTTTACTGTGTAATGTCATCAGAAGACTGATACTGCTGTATGGAAGAGGGCATTCTCAGTTCTTCTGATCAAAAGGACTCCTGTGACATGCACAGTACATTGACCAGTGCCCAGACAAGTTAAGGTAGACTGCCTGCCAAAATCACTGTGGAGCTGAATAACCATATGTACCCTATTAGAAAAGTCAGTGAAATAGCAAATCTATAGAAGTATCTAAATTGAATACCCACATCCCACGCTGAATTCATCATGTATGTGTTCAGGCACACTGAAATAATGAAATGGTTTGAGCAACTGGCTATCAAATGGTTTTAACTCCTCAGTATGGATCTTTGGGTTATTTTCAGGTATGTTCAAAAGAATTACAGGGCAAGGAATCAGTTTTTAAGTGAATACTGTAACTTCTGTGCTAGAGTATGCCCAAACTCACAAGTGTCTGTGCCAGGAAAAGAAATTCTAACAGAGAAACTTCATGCAATGGTGACCAAATTTTGTATTTACAACAAAACCTATTTGAGCAACAGAGTCAAGAAAGGGGGGGAAAAGGCAACTCTGGTGTCAGAAAAAAACACCTGCTAAGAGGTTTGATGAGCTAGCAAAAGCCTTCAGGATCACGTCCTTGTCTACTTTGCTGATTAAGGTATGGAAGGTTCTTTACAGGGTATATGAAGTGCATAGCAAGAGGAAACAAACTCTTCTACCTACAATTGCTTTAAAAGAACTTATTTAAGAGGTAATACCAAAAAATGTATTTTCTTCCTGTGGCCAAGGCAGTTTTATCACTCACCTTTGGATTTAGCTGAAAAGTCAAGTGAACAGTTTCTCCAAGCTGGATTTTAGCAATATCAAAGAGAACAGTGAAGAGGAGGTCATCTTTAGTGACTGCATTTTCATCGTAGACTTTAATCTCAAGAATATTCTGTGAACAGAGGTACAGAATGAGGATCCTATTTTGAGACCTTACAGAGGCACAAGATGATGTGCTCAGCATGTTAAGGAAAACAGAGAAAGGATGGGGAGAAGTGAGAGAGCATGTACAACCTTTGCCTCCATACAGAGATGAAGAAAGATATTCTGAACCTAACACAGAATTGGGTTTGTTGCTGAATTGTCCTGCAGAGTAATTTAAATGGACAAGGCTAGTAGAATCACTGAATATTGAAAAACATGTTTGGCCTCTAATTTAGTTTGAAGTCACCAGTTTTCCTTGAATTGTAGGAAACCTGCTAGTAATCAGGACTTTGTTGCTGTTGGTAGAAGAAGAAATCCTTAGATATTAGCAGCAATTAAAATACATTAGGATGCACCATATAATTATTTCATGGTTGCATAATTTTATCCTGTAAGCTATTAAACAGATCACATGCAGATAATTACCATGGAATCGACAGAAAGTGATATGCTTTTGTTAAATTGCACAAATCCCCCTGTATAGATCTCCTTTTCTCTCTCCTCTGTCATGTGTCTGTTTGGATGGACAGGAGAGGGTAACAACCACTCCTGTGCCTGACTGGTAGCTGGACGTGGGCTGGCTCAGAGATTCCTCCCAGACTGCTGAGCAAGTGAACCTTAACTGCTGTTTTCTCAGTGGGGCAATAATTCAGGCCTCTCTCAATATGTTCAGCAGCTCATTTTCATGTAAATTACAGGGAGAGCTTATCTCAGATTCTGACTTATGCATCAGATTTAACTGAAACTTGCTAAGAGGCTTGATGTTTATTAAAGACACAGAGGCTCATGGTCTCACACACAAACACATGGATAAAACAGAGTGAGCACGTGAATTTTGTTGTCTTAGAAGTTCATAAGGTGTCTCAGAAAGGTCCGTACCTAAATGTGATAAGTTGTTGACTAGACAAATATACTGAAAGGAAGACACTCCAGATAGCAAATGACCTTGAGTTCGCAATTTACTGTCTGAAGACAGAAATGCTGCTGGCCTATAAGGCCACCTATGTAAATGTATCGCTCTGTGGTCAGCCCTGTCCATGACACTTGCTAGTAGAAACATGCTCTCAAGAGGCAAACAGCCACAGCAACTTGGTCTACAGGCCAGCCACAAATAGCCTGTAAAGGATTGTGGAAGGTGATGGAGGTGATATGCTTAAAAGCAGTGGTCTGCAGTTAGTAGAAGGCAGCCTTGCCCTGAAGAGTGGATCAGTTTACCTAGCTGTGATACTGCAATAGAATGCCCTTGTCTGGCTAAAATGACTGACTTATTTTCTGAGTGACCAACTGATTGGAAGTCCCAGTTACTCCCAGCTAGCCAGGAGAGGCACGCACAGGGTGCTGGCTGGCCAAGGGAGATCTCTGGCCGCACCACTGGGATGCTGTGTGGGAAGCAGCCAGGGGTATTGGGCAGTTCACTGTGTCTATCTCTCCTGACAGAGGATATGAGGGTAGCATCATTGGGAGCCAGGTAAGGAGCAGAGCCAGCCCTTGGCAGGGCTGTGTGCCACCAGCTCTGGGAAGGGTCACCCTCCTGGAGCTGTGGGAGTTGTGCCCACAGCACAAGCCTGGGAAGCCCTTTCTAGCCAGCAGTTTGTCAGACATTCATCAAAACAAATGCCTGTCAGTAAACACTGCTGTTCCTGGTGAGAACCAGCACAAACATGCCCAAACAGGTCTTTTGTTCCCCAATGGCAGTGTATGATATGGTTTTACTGAGCTCTGGCTACTAGGATTTGGGAAGATGAATACCTCAACAAGACACAAGACGGGAACGGAGGAAATAACCAGACCAGCAGACTCTGGTTCTGCTCAGAGAGTAATGAGCAGAGGAATTGCAGTGTGTGCAGAGAAACCTGCAAGAGCCTTAACTTAACTGCTGAGCTTTAGTTGTCCCAGATCCCCAGGACACAGATTTAACTGAAACTTGCTAAGAGGCTTGATGTTTATTAAAGACACACAGTTAGGCTCATGGTCTCACACACAAACACATGGATAAAAAAAATGTGGACATTTTTGCAGTCCGCACTCAAGCCACAGCCACCACCACCATGCTGCTGTTGCCACACACTGAAAATTACTGCAGCTAATGCCACGTCTTGTCTCCTGCTGCAAATTTACTGAAAGTAAACATAAGGTCTTCCCAAATACTACTCCCTGAAGGACTAGTTCAAGCAGCTTCTGTGGCCAAGATATTTTTTTAGCTGTTCTATGTGGTATTGCAGTTTTTAAAAACCTTTCAGGAGGAGCAGGTGCTCGTGTGCAAGAGTTGCAGATCAGTGGGTGTTTGTTCCCATGCTGCAATGTTTGTCCCTTGCCTTTCACCTCTCTGATAAACCTGCAGGGCTTCATGAAATGGCACCTCACCAGCATTTTGAAAGAAGTCAGAATTTTTTGAGGTTTGCAGGGAAAGCACTGGCTGTAGGCCACAGATGGGCAGACATGTGAAAGCTGAAAGCTATACCAAACAAGACCAGTACCACTTAACAGTGGAAGAAAGCCTGAGAACATCTATCATGGGCAACTTCTGCAGTCAAAGGCAAGAAGGATTGTTCACTGGAGACCCTGTGGTATTGCAACACATTGAGCTATTCTGAATGCTCTTTTGGAGGAGTTTATCAATGCTTGAGAGAGCCAGGGGACTGGCCTGCTGATTTGTCACTTGAGAGAGTTCTGATCTGGCACCAGCTCTAGGAAATGAACGGTGCAAGCTGTCAAGCAGAGACCGATTGCCCCTGGTGTGAAGTAAGCTTGGTTCACTTGGCCTACCACTGATCTTTGTGGACTCCTAGATGCTGATGTTGATGCTGTCTTTTGGAGGGAGAAGATAATGGGACTTGCAAATCTTCCTAAGCTTTAACATCTATCATCATGATAGAAGTTCATCAAGTTCTCTTTTGCAAACTTCAACTCTTGCTTTGTGACTTTTATGTATTTCTGGTCATTACAAAGGAATAGTAAAAGAGTACAGCCCTGTGATGCTTTCACTACCTAGCTCATACATATCTTTTACACTACTCAATTTACTCTGAAATTTTTACATTTATTTGTGACAAGCAGTGATGAAAAAAGGAAAAGAAAAGAAGAAAAAGTGAAAAGTGATAGAACACTATATGAATGGTTATGAAATATCTTGATTATTTTTTATACATCAGAAAACTAAATTTAGTTTTGCTGCTACATTCTACTCCAAATCCTTTAAACCGTATCCTCATAGTCCTTCAAACATATTTAGTTCTATTTCATCCTACATATTGATCACACAATGACATCTCTGCCCCAAAAGAAAAACAAGCACACTCTGCATCTTACCTTTACTTGGCTCTGGATCCTGAAGCAAAATGTTTCATTCCACACTGGATCTTTGCAGTTCTTAATGGTTTTGGTGCGGACAGTCTCCGGGGAAGCAGTGGGCAAGGACAGGCTTACATAGCAATCAGTTTGGCTAACTGTGTTTGAAAAGATAATGTGTAACTAACAAATTACTACAAATATCTTAAAGCATAGCCTTATAGCACTGAATATATACAGGAAATTGCAAAAAGGAGCTGTTGTTTCTATAACTTTTCTGACAGCTCCTTATTCAATACCATTCACTACTACTTGTTACCTCCTGCAGGTGTCGGGTCGTTAATGGAGATTCAAAGAAACTATTGCAATAAAGACAATTGGTAAAAAAAGAGTACACTGAGCTAGTTTTACTTAACAAACCTGTTATTGGTATGTCCCCTGTTGGCTGCAAATCAAGAGATTTCTGTAATGAAGAAAAATGCCTACACATTTTAAGTGAACCTTTTTCAAGAGTAAAAACTTATTTTGAGCACTTACACAAGAGGCTGACTTTGTTCTTTGCTTTTGAGAGGGGAAGAGAAGAGTTCTAAAGGGTACGGGTACAGAGGATCTTCCCCATCTGGTCTGCTGCCCCCTCATGTCTGTAATCCAGTCCATGTAATGAGCTGACTGTCTTGCCCAACATGTGATCACATCCCTTCACCATGAAAAACAATATGCAAAAATAGCAATGCATTTTTATCTTACTGTGACTTAAATTCTGACCCCTGAAAGAGAAGAAAATTCTAATTTCTGATAAAGATGGTAATGTAACAGAAGGTTGCACGGTTAGCTACAAGTATGGCACTAAATCTTAATACACAGCAGTTACTTCAGGTTTGCTCTGTGTCCCAGAAACCACACCCAGACCTGGCTTGGTGGGCACAGCTATCACAGAATCATAGAATGGCCTTGGTTGGAAGGGATTTACAGTCCATCTAGTTCCAACCCCCCTGCTGTGGGCAGGAGCACCTCCCACTAGACCAGGTTGCTCTATGTGCTGGGCACTGCCACAGGGTGTTGATGAATTGTCTCTTGCAGGTTGCCAGTTTTCTGGTGAGAGGCGAGTTGGGTTCTTGTATATCTGTGCAACTAACTTTCCTTGTGTGTGTCAGTCTGATGTATGTAGAGTATTTGGTGGTGGTTAGGAATCTCTCTGATACTGCTAAGAAGATCATTGATTTTTAGCAGGAAGCAGTGCCAGGCATTTGCTCCTTAGAGCATACAAGCGTTGATGCCTCGTGAACCTGTGGTAACAAACTGAGATCCTGACAATACAGTGAAGAATGGTGGGATTCAGTCTCTCTACACTGTCATCCGCCCTTTCCAGCCCTCCCATTTTGAGCAAATCTGCTGTCCTTTCTAGGGAATGGACATTTCTTTTGTCTGCTGGACAACTACAGCTGTCTTCAATGTCTCCAGCTTCAAGAACTTGTTGTGTATTCACAGTATAGCTCAGATTTGGGTATAATAACAGGCAGTTTGGTACTGTGGGATAAATGCTGAGAAGCAGTATGACCAATCAGGTAACCTGCTGGAAAAGGTCTCATGACATGTTGGTTCCAGTCCCACCTCTGCTCCAGACTGCTGAGTCACTCTGGGCAATTGGTTTCATTAAAATTTATCTTTCTTCTCCATCTGCATTTCCCCACACATAAAACAGTGATAACTATCCTTTCCCCTTTTGTAATCTGTTTGGATGTGACCCAGGAAGAGAGTGTCTGATCAGTAATTATATTATTCTTTCTCTACCAGTCTCTTGGTTCTCATTCCACATTTTCTTTAAACTTGTGGGGTAAACCATGTTGCAATGAATAGGTGTTGCGTAAAGCAATTTGTGCAATCAGGGTATGTATGATTTATTTTTCAAGTCTTCTGACACTGTCTGAACATGAAACATCTTCCATTTTTCCAACGTGCACTTGATTGTTCCCCTCTTACTGCCAGAAGTAGGTAAGAAATTGCTTTAACATTGCAATAATAAGTTTAAAAATACTCTAATATTACATACAAGAATTAGAGAAATCTGCATTTACAATTTTAAAATGCAGAATATATGCAATATACCTGTTGATTGCAATTTATTGGTAAACAAAACCATTTCTTTAACTGTCTCCCACACACTATTTTCAAAAATTCTTTCATTGATTTTTAACATTTGAAAAAGATAATACTGACTTTGCATAGTTACTTCCTCAGATGGCGCCAGAGAAGCAGGCTGTTTCTTCAGCAACTGTATCTGCAGTTATGCACTAATGATGTGTGTGTGTTTTAGAGAATTTGTTCATTTATGGTCTGGGATATGTCTTTCTTATGCATACAGGCTATGACTCCTGATTTAGAAGAACAGCATTCATTATTTTCAGGCTATCAAAGAAGTGCTAAACTCGTGACTTACACTCTTGTATCTAGATAGAGCTGTGGTAGGTTCAGTTCTCCATCCTCTCTGTACACAACAGACCTACACCAACCTGAGAGGTTACTCTAGTCTTTAGCAAGGCTGATCACCCTTAATAAGAGCAAAAACAGAGTTCCACAATCTGATGATCCACATTTAACACCAACTAGGTTAGCAACCAGTGAGGTCTCAGTCTCAACATAGCCGAAGACAAGAATGGAGATAAGGACATTTGACTCTGAAAACAAGCAATTAAAGGCAGGACACTGCATGAAGAATAATAAATTATACCCCAGAACTACAATGCTGCAGGATGCATCTGACAACTGACCTATACAACACAAATTTAATTACATTTTGGACCAGATCCCAAATACACAATGTTAAACGTAAGTGCAGGTGATGAGATTTAGCACTGACATCCTTTTGCATACACTTTTAGCCCTGGAGAGGAACAGGTGGATGCTCACTCAGTGTCTCCCATGTTGCATTCCCTTCCACTCTTTTCCTCCCTCCATCACAAAATGCTTTAACTGTTACCAGCTATTAAACATACCCAAATTGAAGAGGATTGACTTAGGCAGCCTGGCATATGAAAAAGAGCTGAAAGACTTGAGCTTGCTAATTAAACAACACCAAAAAAAGATTGTCAAATAGTCAATTCTGTAATGTCCAAATGATTGATACAAAGAGGGTAATGAACTGTGGTTCTGTGTGGCCAGAGGGAAAAATTAGAAGACTGCTCCAGCTCTTAGAGGATTAGCTCTAGCAAAAGAGATTTTATAAATTTTCTAGGTGACTCATTTCAGACTGTATTAGTACCCAGACATGCGTGAAACAGTGACAGACAAGCTAAACTTCATCCTGCTTCAGGAGATGAGGACCAGCCCAGGCGAACCTACAAGGTTGTCATATGGAATTGCTGCCACATAATGTCCATGTTTATGCTGGAAGGCAGGAAACAGGATAATCATGTCACGTCTATTATAGTGCATGGGAAACAACTAAGCCATTTCCCTGCCAGGGTTGAGTCTCAGGGAAAGAAGTGATAGGACATATTTATATGGTACACCGGGCCAAGAGATTAATTACCAGAGAGCTGGGTGCTGTCTCCAAAATAACTCCAAACCTCCTTCTTTGACACATATGAAATAAGACTGGAAGTTCCTTGGAAGAGTTGTCACCTTTTCATTCCAAACAGGTATAGTGTCTGAGGAACAAGTCCTAAATCCGTATCTAGAGTCTCCAGGTACCATCACAATACAATCATCAAAATGAAATAACACAAAAAGCAACACAATGTAATGCAGAGAATCCCATGCACAGCTGAACTACAAATCATGCATTTCCATAGGCATACACTTTTTAGACTTTTTAAAAGCATTGCCACTATCTCACTGCTCCCACCCTCAGATAATCAGCCAGTAGGACCCAAAAAGTTGTATATTTTTTGGAAAAGAGGTATTATCAAACAGTCAGATTTTCTTTGTTCCACCTTTGACCATCTTGGGGTCATATGTGGTGCAATCTCAGCTCTGCCACCAGATAAGATTTTTAAGAACGTTCTTTCATTTCCTGTTAAAAATAAACTAGCCAAAATCTAAGTCTTGGTCAGACATCAACACTGTTGATGCAGACACAGAGGGTAGTTACAGCATCTAAAGAAACTTTTATCAAGAGAAAACAGCGTAGAAACAGACTTGGAAACAGGCTGCAAGCAGTACACACGAATGCCTTGGATTTCAAAGAAAACAGGAGTGCTAACAAAATCCATACCAGAAAGAGCTGAACCACCACATCAACACTCACAAATTTTCTTTCTTCAGAAACTGTTCACAAGAATGTTGTTCACCCAGTAAGGGAATAGAAACAAAACTATTTTTAGAGTTTAGCTAAAACCCTTTGTTTCATTAAGCATTGTTATTTTGACTCAGAAATGCCTCTGACATGCTAAATAAAAACAGGTACTTACAGTACTTTTACTCTCTTCTAGGGTTTTTCTGAAAAACAGGTGCAAGACATCATGGGAGATGTAATCTTATGCAGGAACTGACACTAGGCTGCAGCCTAGTGTACTGCATCAGGAATTCTGATTTGAAGTTTTCAACTGAGACTCAGAGTTTTGAAACAAAAACTTTGCTACTGAATAAATAACCTTTATTGCAGGGACATTTCTCCTAGATATTTTTTTCTTTTAAGTAAAATTTGGTGCTGAATAGAAGCTACCAAAAAGCTGTGGCTCGATATAATAGTGAGGACAAGGTTGGCTGACTGGCACGAGGTATTCTCCTTTCACTGTGTTTGGTCAATCTGAAAACCAGAAAATATTTACAAGTATGATGAGTGAAGTTAAAAATATCCCAAATCTCACTTACAGAAAGAAGTTAGCTTTGATGGTCTGTAGGAGATTACTGTAGATTCTGTGCACATAAATAAAATAGATACTTTGACATGTTCTTTTTTCTATGGTGAAGATGGAGGAGCTATGCCTACAGAAACAGCGTGGAAATAATAAGGCACATCTTTATAACTAAGTAACAAAAGTAGGGTGCAATATGCCACCTCATTTCTCACAGGATGGTTTGCAGTAATTAATATGAAGGTAAAGACACTGATGCTGATAGATTAGTTTAGTGAGAAAAATGCCAAAACAGACTGGAACAACTCACAAGAAGCAGGAGTGTTTACACAACCAGGTAAATAGGTCCTTGTCTGCCTGAGAATTCTGCCCAGAGTCTGTAAATGTCAGTCACCATTTTGTGAATTAAATTTTGGACGTACAGGGCATAACACAGGGGTGAAAATTAAAATTTGGTTATTTTGGTTTACTTGATAAGACAAGAATTCATTCAGCCTGGACTAAAAGCTTCCATTGCAGCAGTGGGTCATCCTGGCATAAATGCTATGATTTAGTTGCATTTGTCAATGTGCACTTTGCTTTTGACAGCCAAGTCTTCACATTTTATACATCTTTTCTATGAAGATGTCACCATCAGTTTCTTTCACATCAAAGCAAGCCACGGATAAACACACAGCCTCCAAACTGTTGTTTTGCTGGGTTTGTTTTTTTCTTTAATCACAACTAATCCTATTTTTACAGTGAAATTAAATGATCTTATATTCTGGCTGGAGTCCTTCAGTACTCACAACTAGTCTAGAAGTCTACAGTCTACAGTGAGTAAGAATGAATGAAAGCATTAAGAATAGATATATTTGAGTAACAAGAAACATTTGTACCTGGACTTCTTTTGTCTAGTTTTCATTCTTGAACTGAAAGGGAACTCTTAAAAAAACATAGTCAAGATTGGTCCTGAACAAGTAAGAGAAGATGAACGCCTTTGTTAGGAAGATATTCAGAAATATTGTCAATTTATTAGCAGAATATGATGCAAACAAAAGCACCAACATTTTTTGAGTGAACCTTACTTTCAACCTTCACTGGCTACTACTGCAGCACTACTTTATTGTCTCCTGCTGAGGGTACAGTCAGAGAAAGTACCCAAAGAGGAGCCATAGTCCCATGTGGACACTCTCATGTATCTTCTCAGCAGTGCAAACTATCACAGCCATGTCAAATCTAGCCTTTCTACTTTGCATTGGCTTCCCACATAATAGCAAATCACATCTGGGTTCTTGGTCCTTATCTACAACATAAGCAGGGTCTTTGGTTCAGCAAAAAGGTTGCCCAAAGCTCCGGAGACCATCACTGACAAAGGTCCTCAAGCTCTGAGAATCTTGCCTGTGGGCAAGGCTTCCCCTGGCACTGCTCCAGGTCTTCAAAACCTCCACAGTGACCAGGGTTTACTGCAGGCCTTATTGCATTGTGCTTTTGTCGTACCAATCACCTCAGCGGCATTCATCTACATCCATTGGTAAGGACACTAAGAGAGACAGATGCATAAAACAAAACAGGTCTCTGCTCAGAGGGCAGAGAGAGAATGAATCACTAATGACAGATATCAGTCACACTGCATAATGCATAACTGGATGAAAAGCAGATACTGTTGTTTTGATGAAACCAGAACAACCAGGACACATACTGTGTGTAAGAAGGTCTATTGGGATTCAATGAATAAAAAGGTATTTAAATGTATTTTTCACAATAAAATACCAAACATGAGAAGTTGTACCTTTGCCCCCTGTCCTGGTTCCAGCCAGAACAGGGTTAATTTTTGCAGTAGCCAAGAGCAGCATAGTCAGGACCCAGAGGTTATTGCTGGGAGAGGGGGAAAGGGAGCCTCTTCATTAATATTGTTGCTCTTACTGCTCTCTTTCCTATCTCACTGCTGTTTCCAATAAATTGTTCTTATCTCACCCCATAATCTTTACCTTTTGTGCCTCCAATTCTCCTCTCCAGCCTGCCCAGGGGAAAAGCAAGTTGTTGGGAGAGTATTAGTGGGATCATTAAATTGGGAAGTACTATTCCTAAACCATCAAACAAATACCTCAAAAAATCCTGAAGCAATTCCTGTAACGAGTAAACCTTTGTTATCAATCTTCATGTTATTTATGAATTCTTTGAATGTCCAAATAGCAAGTAATAGTACTGTCAACACAGATCTATTGATATTCAATTTGTGGTTAATGTTTAGTGTCAAGCAGAGTATGCTTTGGTCTTAAACTCAACACACAATTGTGCAACAGTAAGCAGGATATAGAGTAAAATATGGTCCTTTATAAAGGATGATCAAAAATTCCAAGGTACAATTACTTTAAAGAGGATGTGGCAGAGTATAAGCATGGGAAAAGGCAATGCTCTGCTCACTTGCCTAATTGGTGAGAAGTCATTACACAGCTCAGCCCAAGGAAATGTGTAAACATAGAAATCCTATTCAGAAATCAAAGAACATGCTTCTTCATAATCATCTGTTTTCTGAGTGCAAACTAGAAAGGTATTTCCTGAGCAGAGTCTGCCACTGCCTTTTAACTCTGCAAGCCAAATGGCAGAGGAGGAATGAAGGATCTTGAATCACCATGTGGACCTGTGTCCTCTCAAAGCACTGTGTGGTTCTACATTGCTGCCATCACCACCTACTCATTCCAGCCTCTCTTCTCCACCCAAGCTTCTCCCTTGTTCATTTCCATGGCCTCCACCCTTTTCAAACCTGTTTTAAAACAGGTTTTGACGTTTTAAAATATTATAAAATATTTTGAGAGCTGTTTCAACCACTTGTTAACTAGAAGCCCCCACTAAACAAGAGGATAATAAAGTCTACTAGGAACACGTAGTACCATCACAACAGTCTTTAAAGTTCATACCTGGTCAATGAAGGACAAGAGCTGCAATGCCACCTGCACTGGTACAGCATTAGAGCACAGTAGCTGCTCTCACCTTTGCTTTTGAGACAGAGATAAGCTTACCATTTACCTAAGGTTCTTTACTTTCACCAGTATCTCAGTCAGCAATCAGTTCAACCTCCTGATGCCTCTGTGAGGCTCCTAGTGTCCTTGCTGAAGCCCTGGCTTTGGAAATTAGGAACTGTGGTCTTGAGATACTCTTCTTCTCTAAGAATACACCAAGAATCTAAAGGAAGCCATGGAGGAGCATCACACACAATACTTTTGACCACCAGAACAACTTTCAGTTCTTGCACACAGAAGCATACAGAAGCCAGCATGGCTGCAAGAAGATGCACCTACACACAACCCACTGATACCCAGCAGAAGAGACGCAATTATTTCCACGGCTGTAAGGAGATGTGCAGAGCAAGTAAGGATCTCCTTGATTATAAATAGCATTTCCTTGATTATGAATAGCATTGTCCTTTTTAGTGGCAGCTTATGCTGCTATCAAGGCATGGAGGAGGCTTTTTGTCTCCACACTATTTACCATGAATACAAAACAGTAAAATTGTATGCAATACAATATACACTACACTCCATCATGGCTATCAAAGACTTGGGAAAGGGAAAAAAATTAGATTAATCTTGTAGACTAGAGAATACAAAGCAGGTAAGCTGAGGGGAAACTAGGTTTATGTATGTGTTTGCTCACAATGAACTGAGGAAGAGCATGGGCAGACTTGGCTAGCATGAGTGGATGAAACCAAAACGAAGATTGAATAGAAAGGAACAGAAGTTGATAAGAAATGCAGCTATGAAACTGATTCACAAAATATTCACTGAGATCATCCATTCATTTGTAACTCCTGTTATTAACTGTGGTTATGACTTTATTATAAACGTCAGTCAAGACCAGGCTTCCATTTCAACAGGTACCTCAGTAGTTAAGCAATTAGTTCTTGAACTTGATCTGCTTACAATTACAGTAAGAAAAGCCCCGCTCTGGGATATGACATCACAGGGAGGATCTTCTTGTGATTACTGGCTGCTTTATACCTGTTTCAGTTTCTTAACCAGTTAGGAAATCCCTGTTTACAGGACTGTTGCAACTTGGCATTTATCCACATAATGACTTCTCTGTCCTTGTGCAGATTCTTCTTGCCAAGCATTTGTCTTGGGCTCTTTTAGTATTTCTCTCCATTAATGCAAAAGCCGCCTGCCTGAGTGGGCAGTGACATCAGGAACCTAAATGAGGTGGCCTGAAAAGACACCAACACTCTTTTTAAAAGGACCGTGTCCCAAGATTACTCCTAACCATTGCAAACATCAATGACCATGGGAAGCAATTCCACCCTAAAGTAAATGTTCCATTAGCACTGGCCAGCCCAGGCATCTGCCTGTTGGCACTGCCCATGGTGCCTGACTACCCTCTTTGCACAAAGACTGTTGCTATCCCCTCACACCGGTTCTGCAGTCAGAGGTAAAGTAAAAGGAAGCATACACAGCATGTCGTGATCATGTCTTCAATCAGTCCTTTCCACACACAACAGTTTCCTTTGGAGAACGTGGCATTGAAAGGGGTTTTGTTATTTTGATGGTGTTACACAGGATTTAGGTGATATAAGGAAAAACATTGGTACTATTACCTTCCAACTTTTAAAATCAATAGGCAGTGTAGCATTGTGAGCTTGCTATGAAATTACATAGCAACATGCTCAGATTTAACAAGGCCCAGATTTAGTACTATTGCTAAAGAGAAGCCTAAAGCTTTATCTAATGAGAATGCTGTTTGAGATTATCTTTCAATATTAAAAAAAAAGAAACAAACCAAAAAAAAAGTAGCTGCAGACTATTCCAGGAAAACTTTTTGTAGCCTCGGACTTTTCTAAATACCAAGTAGTACAAGTCACTAATTTTAAAGACATTTTTTCTCTCCTGAACGGAGTATTTGTGTTAAATACATGTATGTACAAAAGTTTGTATTTTAATTGTAGCCCATGAAGCAAACAGGTTTCTCTTCCACAGATGTCAATTTGCAGTGTAGAAGATATTTTACCTCCTGGAAGATCAGTGAGCCACTGGGAAAAGGCCCGTGTAAAACCAGATCTGCCAGCTGTGCCAGCCCACAGCCTGCTGTGACTGCAGTGGCAGGCTCTGGGATCAGTGGGTGCCGGGTGTGCTCCAGTGGGACTGTGCACAACAAGGCAGGTCTGGGCAGCCACGCTGAAAACAAGGTCTGCTCTAGGGAATCTACACAACACCCATCCAGCTCTTGCTACAAACAGCACATGGGGTGAAATGCAGTGGTACTTGGCCAGCAGAGAAGTCTCTCCAGAAAGTAACTGTACCATGGTTAAATGGTGGAAATGCAGAGCCCTGCATAAAGTTGGCTTCTCTGAAATAATTGTGTGACGTGACGATAAAAACTATGCCCTCTTCCAGTGATCTTGTCTGGTGGTGAAGATGAAGATACAGGCCTCTGGAAAACAAAAACATGGAGAGCCCAGGCACCTCAGCTTGTGACTTTTGCTCCTGATGCTGTCACTGACTCCCCATTTTGCTGGTGCCCCAAGCAAGCCCTCTTGGACAGTTGCAAAGAAATCGCATCCTCCAGGCAGATTTTGCAGAAACCCCACACTTATGAAGATTTGTGACAGCCTCAAAGCTGTCTCAGTTTTAAAGCCAGAGACAGTCATATAATGATTAGCATTCTGCAATTCTTAAAATAAATACAAGGGGGAGGTTGTCTTGGTGTAAGAGCTGATATATCTAATATGCAAAAAAGGCCTTTTCACACCAGCCTGAAAAAGACCAAGTTTTCTCATGCAGGCTTTTCTGCTGCCCATGCAAGGCAAAGAGCAAAAAGAAATGTCTGTAACTATTTAGGTAGCAATATAACCATACAGACTTCCCCAAAGAATAACATCCTGAAACTGGGAATGATGTTTTCCTGTGACACTGAAAAAGAGTATCTGAGTTCCTGTCCAGAGCAAAGTGAGATGATAAGCATCAAAATAAGATCCCCTAACGGCCTCAGGAAGCCAATAATTTGGGGTATAACAATTAAATGCAAACACTACTGTTGACTCAAAAACCAGATCTCTAAGCCACAGACCTCAAGAACCACAGAGCTCTTGGGAGAGTGAGGCACGGAAAAGCATGGTTCAGACTTTATCATACCCCAAAGTATTTATTAATAAGCCAGTCCTGGGGACATAGTCTCAATCCAAATGAGATTTTGATCTGGTCTGGTATCACTATTCTTTTAAATTTTCACAAGGAAAATTTAGCCAAACTCAAAGATGCCTAGAAATTGCAACAGCTTCATGATATGTACTACCCAGATTATAGTTACCTGATAACCTACATAACGAATGAGCAATTCCTTCTGGTTCATGAGTAAGCCTTATTCCTAACAGGCTTAAACGCATATTCATAGCCTAATTCTTGTTATTACACCATGAACAGACACAACCTCTTGTCTGATACAACGGGAAAAGGTCAAGAGATCACGATTATAGGTGATTGCCACAGCTAACCTATAATACGTAAATCAGTCCTATGTTATATGACGTGTGCAAGATGTCAGGAGACATGGACACTGCGGGTCGTGGTCCCTCTGCACAAAGAGGGCCTGTTAGGTGTGCAGTGCCACAGCTCAAGGAAAGCAAAATGTACTCATGCTTGACAGACAGTCTTCCAAAAAAAGATTCTGACTCCAACAAAGCACCAATGGCTCTTTACAGCTGGAATTATTTCTGTGCCAACTTTCAACTCTCTGTCCTCACCTCTGTCTCTCTTAACAACTTTAAAGCATACGGAAATAGTAATTAAAACAAATAAATGTGAGCTACATAAAGAACTGTACTACACTCTCACACTGTTTTTTCCATTCAATGTAATGCTTTTCAACACAGTCTCATTTCTTGTGCTGTGTATCACACCATGTGGCATGGCTCCACCAGCAAAATTATTTGCTCTGAGAGAGCGTATGGGTACAGGGGAGATAAAAACTCACTGACTCTCTGCTGTGACACTGGTAACTTGGTCCTGATTCTCAGAGGGAAAATAAAATGTGGTGCTCTGTAGCACACAATAAAGAAAGGCAATTGGAATGGGGAATGGAAGAAGCAGCTCCTCTCAGACCCTGTCACCCAGCACTGCTTCTTCTGGCTCTTGCTAGCAAAGACCTTCCTCCACATCTGGCGTTGGAAGCAATCTCATGTTATAGCTTCAAACCTGAAGTCAGGTAATCAATCATCTGCTCAAAATGAAGATACAGGATAAAAACTAATAAAAGATAAACAGCTAAGATAATTAGCTATGGACTTCTGGAAGTTCTGTTGTCCTTAAGAATGTAAAGATCATAATTTCTAACCGTTATAAAATGCTGAGAAAGACAGAAACATCCCTGGTTTTAAAGCCAGAGGCACACATTTAGTTATCAGCTCTGCAGGTAGTAGTCTTGATGCTATTGCCTGTCAGGGCAACTTAGAAATTCCCTTGGGCTGGTAACATTTATGCCAGAAAACAGTTCAGCTGAGATAGAAATGACAGAGAGGGAATTGAAACATCCTTTCACTTTTCTCTGAAGGTTTGCTGTTTTCAGAAAAAAACAATATCCCTGTGCTAGACACAATGGCAGAAAAGCAAGAATTTAATAGTAATCTCCATAGAGGCAAATATACTTACTGTGTTCACTTGGTCTTATTTGATATACAAAGTTTCATATTCACTTCCTTTCCATTTTGTTCCTGACTTGTTCTTTCTTTCTGAGTCAGATATTCGAGATATTGAGCTTTCTTTCTCCTACCTGAGTAACTGCTGAGATTTTTCTCCTTTCATTTCCACTTTTACCCATTCCACCAAGTCCACAGAAACATTTCAATGGTACTTGTTTATCCTGAAAAGTCTACTTTGAATACATTTCAGTGAAGTTTTGACAGAAAAAGTTGTTTGACAATAAGATATATAATGCTCCTTCTGTCTTTTCTTTAAAGCAAAAAGAAATTCAAAAACAGAAACTGAGAATTAACACCTGAATTTGTTAACCAAAACTGGCTCTGAACCTTGTTAGCAGTTAAGGTACTTTACAGTACACCAGAGTAGACCTTTGATATTTCCACTAACAATAGTCACGTGCTATAAACCAAAAGGTATTTTTTATGTTTAAATGTATTCTAAGCATAGTCCAAATTCGAATATGCATCAATATTTGAAACCAAGGTGTCACTTCATACACAGATACCAGTTACAGTGCTCGTAGCAAGCACACGTTCTCTGTTTTCAGAATTGAACTACTAGGGAGTGCAAAGAAAGACTGCGATACTCACACAGATCTGCCTTTCTCAGATTTTTCATTCTTATGATTTTCACAAAGAATGAACAGCAAGGGCATTCATCACTCTGCAGAAAAAGGACAAAGTTTATTACCTGCATTAGTGTTAAATTGTTTATGCTTCATAAAACATGCACAAATTCCTGTTGCAATTTTCAAAGCCATGCAGCGAAATTGGAAGATGAACTGCATGTATTGCTTTGGAAGTTAAAATCATGTCTACATAGAGTTAAAAAAATGAAAAAAAACTTGAGGGAGTATTCCGCTGTGTATATACGTCATTGACAGAAGAAATAATTTTTTTGTGGCACTGTTTGGTGAGTGAGGCACCATCAGCACAATGCAGCAGAACATGAAAGAAAGCAGATGCAAGAAAACAGCTTTGAAAGAGATGTTAACAAAATTTCCTCACCCAAACCAGATTCTGGATATTTGCAAAAGGATCATTAGCTGAAATATCAAGTGCAGAAGGAAAGACAAATTACAGACCTTACTCAAAACTATTATTAATTCTTGCAGATTTTAGTACCTGAAACTTTAGCTATTGCTTCACTGGAAGCATTACCTAGTTCCTCTCCCATTCTCTGCTAGCAAAATAACTCCATCAAATTCCTTAAGGAAGTTATATCACTCCTCTTCTTTTTCCAGTTAGGAATGTATCAAGGTGAGAAGTTACCAACTCTCCTATCATTCTGGAATTATGATAAGCTTGGTCTGTTTTTTATGTCTAACCCCTAAACAGAAGGATGTGTTTTAATGTCTTCTGTCTGGGCTTAGGTTCTGGGTGGAAAAAGTCTCCTGTCCCTCCCCTCACCCCGCTATCTCTAAGAAACCTCTGCTTTTACTCTTGATGCTCTTTCAGTGGCTAAGGGCAAGGGGAAGAGCAGACAGTGTCTTTCCTTGTTTTGCATGCATACTTTCCACACAAAAACCATTGTCAGGTTCTGTTCAATAGCGTGAACTTGTAGATCCTTAGTGTTTCTTTGACCAGATTGGTTAGACATCCACGTGTGTTATTTCTTAAGCCATTGGGATGCCCCATTTGAGATCTGCAAGCACATTTATGCACATTTATGTTAACACACATCCATGTTATGGAGACAAACTCTATAATCTCCATTTTATAATCAGGGAAGCAGGGCACAGAATAATCAAATAGCTTGCTCATAGCAAACTGAAGATTAATTTCAGAACTGAGAAGAAGACAGAGTATGTACATTCCCTGGAACCCAGGAGACAGTTTTAGGGCTTTCCCTCCCACTTATGTTCCACGCAACAAAAAACCAACAAACAAACAAAAAACACACCAAAACCCGAACTTCCCAGACAGATTGATGCACAAAACACATCTCAGTCATGCACAAATACAGAACTAGGAACGTCACTGTTAATCATTGGTTTTAGGCAGTGACCTTCCTGTGTACATCACTACCAGGTGTCTGCTAGCACAGCTACCTGGGCACCCCGTGTGTTCATAGTCACAGCTGGCAGGTGCTGCACTGTGTAAGAGCACAGCTTACCTAACGCTTGAGTCAAACCACAGATTCAGCCCAAATTCACAGAAAGTGCCCGTGAGGCACTTCAGAACGGTTCCTGGCCTCTCTGTGAATCACCCCCTGTGGCTGCACTTCACTACCCAGAGTACCTTCACTACCAAGAGTGCCGCAAAGGCAACTAACACCAGCAAAGTCATCCTTACATAGATAAGGATATAATACATGAAATTGGAAATAAAAGCTCACAAATCCTCTTCTCCCAACCAGAATCCCAGCCACAAACCCACCCCAGGCCATCTGCAGCTCCTAAAGCTTTCACACCCTTACCTGACGAGCACTCCAGTATGAGCCCATCCTGCTCCCAGCTGCATACAAGTCAGAGATGGATTGTCACTTCACTGTTAGAGGCAGCAGCTGTGATTCACAAACTACCTCTGCAAAACTTGAGGAGGCACCTGCTGAGGAGCAAGTGGTTGATCCAAGCCCCACCTTCCTCATTGCATGAAAGCAAAAGTATGAACAGAGAAGGGGAGGGAGTTTGCTGGGTTTATTTGATAGCTAAATACCAGAGGTGTATATTTGGGGAAGGCTGTACAAACCAAGGTGCCAAGAGTTATCAGCAATTCAAGATAAGGGAGTGATAACACACAGCACTTATTCATGGATATCTATGTTCTAGCAGCAAGGAACAAACCAGAGAAGATAATAGTAGCTACATGTAGGCACACAGCACCCCAATCAGAAAACAAAAGTATCGTGAATGAAATAACTTTAGAAGGCCTTTTCTTCAACAAAATTGTATTTATTTTCCTTTTCTTGGAGACAGAAGGGCTGGAGTTGCTTACTGGTAGATGTTTCTAAAATTTAATTCGTGTGCTTGTCAGAGGGATATACATTTTCCTGATTTCAGAAGCCTTCTACAAACACAAAACTTCTAAGGAAACCAAGACAAAAAAACCCCAAATTCTGCAAATTAAGGCACGTGTTGGTTCGTCTTAAATGTTAACATCTTGATATTTTAAACACAATGCAGTGCCATCCAATTAAGATGTAAAAATGACAGCAAAGTCTTCAAATTTCTGGCAGAAAATTGTGCAGCAATAACCTTTCAATTACAGCTGAATCTTCATCTTTCGAACAGTGAGATGGTGTTAACAACAGAAGCTGCTGAGTTTAATACCACTACTCTGGATCAGATTAAGAAGATTACTTAGAAAGTCCTCCATGAACTTCTGCAACCTGAGTCCTTCCCACAGGCTTCAGTTCTTCACAAACTGATTCGGTGTGAGTCCTTTCCATCGGGGTGCAGTCTTTCAGAAACACACCCTTCCAGCATGAGTCCCTACCAGCAAACCTGCTCCAGTGTGGCCTGCTCTCTCCACAGGTCGTGCCAGGACCTGCTCCATTACAGGCTTCCCACAGCGTCACAGCCTCCTTCAGGCATCCACTTGCTCCACATGGGGTTCTCCAGGGATTGCAGGTGAATATCTGCTCCACCATGGGCCAGCATGGGCTTAGGGGGACACTCTGCCTCACCATGGTCATTTAACAGCCAGTTAAATAGTTATTTAACAATTGTTTAGCACAGGTGTCAGGGGAATCTCAGCTCCAAAGTCTGGAGCACTTCCTCCTCCTCCTCCTTCACTGACCTTCATATCTGCAGGCCTGTTTCTCACATGTTCTCACTCCTCTCTCCCGCTGCAGTTGGTGTTGCACAGGGTTTTTTTCCCGTTTTTAAACACATTATCCCAGAGGCACTACAACTGTCGCTGATGGGCTCAGCCTTGGCCAGAGGTGGGTCAGTCTTGGAGGCAGCTGGCATTGACTCTGTTGGAGATGGGGGAAGCTTCTGGCACCTTCTCACGCAGGCCATCCTTGTAGGCCCCTGCTACCAAAACCTGGCCATGCATTCCTAACACAGCTGTGTTCAGCTGAGGTAAGGAATGACTGGACCACCCTGTGGTGGTGTAGCGCCAGCCAGAAATTAAACTCCAAATAAACTATTCCCCCTCCCTCCTCCCATCCAGTAAGGGAGGGACAAAAGGAGAGATTTATGGATTGAGATAACAATTTACTGAAAGCAAAAAACAGTGGAATAAGAAACACACAGTAACAGCAGATATATTAATAACGAAAGTATACAAAAAATGTGTTCACTGCCTTAGCTTAGTACAAGGAAAGAAAATGGAAGGTCAGTCTCTAGGCCTCTGTCACATCTCCTACCCAAGGGTTCTCTCTGCAGGAATTTTTTCCACAGTAAGTGGTGCAGGGCATGGAGCTGGAGAGACCCCATCCCAAACATTGGCTCTCAAGTGCCTCTGCTTGAAGAGAATCTAGTAGTAGTGCCAGAACAGGCACTTGGGACAAAACATCTAGTTTGAACATATGAAACACCATAGCAGTGGCTGAGAAGATACTATTTCTGGTTTGCTTGAGATCATCTGAGATTTTAGGGTGCATCACAAATTCTGAGACAGGTAACAGCTCCAGATATAGAAAAGAATACTTCTCTCTCTCCAGTTACTCACCTCTAAGGAAGAATTCATACTAGAAACAGAAGCTCCACGTCTCTCTCTGCACGACCTTTTTTGGCCTTAAGTGTGTTTGAGCATGGGATACACTGTGATGCAGTGAAGAGAAAATTGGTATCTTACTGCATGTCTCCGGTGTTCAATTACCATACATCCTGCAATCCCTTTCTCATGCCCTCTGTTTTCATAATGGTTCAATACCCTATACTGAACAAGTTCCAGATGATGCTAAAGCAAAATTGCATTTTGGGGAGATAACTGCAGAACATATATGTGATCTGGAACAGGACATGGTTGTGAGAGGAAATAGCAATAGTCTTTCAAAACAAATTTGTAAGTTTGGTTCAATTGATAAGAACAGATGTCATCAAAGACCTAAATGGCCACTGATCCATATCTCTGTTATCCAACACAAATATGATAAATCAAACATTCTTCATAAAATATTTATTTCTCAACAATTCATGACCAAATAAAAGCATCTGGGAAACAAAATCTTTAAAGGTAGAAGGCCATCTAATTCAGGTTATCAAACCTAAGTAAAATGTTTTAAATTGATACTGCGTGGTGAAGAGGACTTTATGGATTTGCTACCAATAGTCCCAATGAAATGCCAAAATATTTTGCATATGAAAAAATATTAGCAACTAGCCACCAAGACCGTAAGAGATTGCAGCCAAAGAGAGCTAATGCTATTTCCCTATCACACACAGCTGAATCTTCATCTTTTGAACAGTGAGATGGTGTTAACAAGAGAAACTGCTGAGTTTAATACCACAACTCTGGATCAGATTAAGAAGGTTACTTAGAAAGACATGGCCCCTGCCAATATGGTGAAGTGTTTATCACATATGTGCTGTCTTGGTAAATACTTCGTAAGGGAGAGGAAAATGCTCTTCAAGCAGAGGGCTGTGCCTGTGATACTGGCTGGCTCAGGGTTTGTTTTTTCCGTGCCACAGCCATGCGCAAGGCCTGAAGAATCATGTTCTCGTTGTTCATTATGTTGTAATTAGTCAGCTTCAGAAGCTTATTGAAATCTTCTGCTTTCAGCGAGACCTCCCTGGTTGAGTACGGAGAGGAGAAACTGGAGATATCAACCTTGCCCTGTTCCATTTCAGCAGCACTACGGGTCATGCCTGCCAACAGGAAATAAGAAATGTGTTTGTATAATCACTCATACCATACTTTGATAGAATAGGTCAAGAATAACTTGATGCAATAACTTGTGATAACTTCACAGATGCAATTGCTATGAAGATAAGTGCAGTGCTATGAAGTCTGAAAAACCTACTTCTGAACAAAGCCTATCGGAATAAAAAACAAGTGGCTAAATGTAATTTCCATTGCAATCAGCACCATCTACCGGCCAGCTCATGGCACATCATTCTATATGGTCACCGGGGCTCCAATCCTACCAGATAGGTTCTTCGGTACAACAAAAACTAGTAAGAATAGAGATATATAGGACAGGAGGAAGTGGAATATTAGTAGTCTTGGAAATCATCTTAAAAGCAAAGTCTCCATCTCAAATACTAACCCAGAAGGACACTTCATGTACTATTGCTTTGCTATTCCAGTATATTCAGCCAGCTTATTAAATGGCCTAAATAGAAGGCACAGTGACCCTCCACAGAACTGTTCTATACTGTGATTCTCACCTAGATCTGACTGTCATAAAACCACACATAATTTGAAAAATATGCTTTTTTCTATACACTAAAGTAAACTTCTGGAAAATACAAGAAGATATTTGTTTCCATTCCTCTAATTGAGGAACACATTTCTTCTTTCCCTGAATTGCACCAAGACACAAATAAAATTATATGCACAAGACTTCACCAGATTTTGAAAACAGTTTGAATCATCCCATTTTGCAATCTATTCACTAGTATGAACAAGCAAACAAACAAAGGGGGGTTGTATTGTGTTGAGGAAAAAACACCCAGGGAGTAGGAATGTTCCTTGATCCAATAAAGTTAGCTGGGTACTGTTAACTTACCAGGTGTTACATATCTTTGAAAAGTGTCATTCACTAATGGAAAATAAAGCAGCAGAGGAGCTCCTGGAGTGTCTGCACCATCGAACATGTAGCACTCCTTCAGGTTCTTCTCATCATCTGTCAGTCCAATGCAGGGAAATGGAATTTCCTGCTCTGCAAAGTATCTGCAAGCCTGTTCCAAGGGCTGGTCAACAGCAGCAGCACAGGGAACAGAAAAGATAGCCAAGATCAGACTGCTGCCAAAGCCCAGCAGTTCATGCAAAGTTGCACAAAACAGACTGAGAGCCAGACACCCAGAAATAATGTGGACACCTGCAGCCCCAAGGACTGTTTTTCAGTTGCCCGAGGAACCATTTGGAAATAGTCTTCCAGGAAAATATTTAATATCAAGATGCTAAAGAGAGTTTAAATCTGTACTAAGGCATGTCTCTAAAATGGGAATATGATGTAGGAACAGAACAGACAAATTCAAACCATGTTATAAACCATTAATTAAAGGAGAACTAAGTCAGAAAAAATGTGGATGTAAACAAAACTAAATTTGCAGTCCAAGACAGTAGGATTCCTAGTCCCATTGTCTGTTTATATAGCAGGATAACTTGTGAGTTGACCTCAATAAACTTTAGCAGGGTTTTGAGACCAACCTACCCAGATCTATAACTTCGAATTTTAAAAACAACATGAGATTTTCAAATAACATATTTTAGACCTCAAAATATAGCACTAAAAACTTTCATCAGAAAGCTCATTTGTGATAACCAACTTTGTTAAATTATCCAACAAAAAAGTACCACCTCATTTTGAATTAAGTATTTCCAAAAGATTTCAGAATACAATAAAGAAATACAGTAGATGATATTATAATTTCCACTGCAGTACAAAGACAAGTATTTTTCATGTGAAATTGCACCATTGAAGAGTCTTCCACTTGAAAAACTGACAGAATCTTAACCACTGAACTTTGTGGCTTTTGGGGTGTCCCTCAGGGACAGGTTTACAATTACAAATCTGTATTTTGAGGTCTAAAACTGTCTATTTATGTGGCAAATACCGCTTTCAAAATCTATATAACCATTTTAATCAAATCAGATTTCTGCAAACATAGCAAGTGCATTTGATACCTTGTTCCAAGTCCACTCTTTAAGGAGAAAGAATATATTTATTAAAAGAGATAAAAATAAAGATGAAGAAATTTGTTACTCACTAGGCTGTTCCTGGACAGCTAGAAAATCAACATTAAAATAAAAAAGCAAAAAAAAATCTTACATTTAGAAGCAAAATGCAGATTAAATTCAGCACTTGAATCACAAAAGTTTCCCGGCTATGTTTGTGCTATTAAATATTATATATAAGACTATAATATATGTTGCAGCTTCACTTTCTTAACTTCACGTTGCCTGTCTGTATTTCACTGGTGAAGAACTTAGGAATATTTCAAAAGTAGTTTGAGAAAAATAGATGTATTTTCCCCTCTAGAAATTTCCATTTTTCTTCTAAGGTTTGAAAACAGAATGTTACTAAATTCCACTAAGTTCCATGTTTCACAGACATCTGTTTGAAAGTTGTGCAAAGCAAAGTAAAAGCTGTTAGGAAAAAAAACCACCAGTTTTGGGACTTCTCACCAATGTCTGTGATCCACCTGTGTAATTTAAGTGTATGATGACATCCACTTTCCTCTCTGGTCTCATAAGGGGTGGGTAACTGGTTTCAAAGAAGAAAGCTGCATCCACCAACTCCAGGTGTTCCGAATTGCCTCTCAGGTCATTAGGAGAGGTGTCCAGCAAAGTATCTAAAGAGTGGAAGATTCAGAGCTTTTAGCAAACTGCAGAAAGACATCTGTCAAGTTAGAAAGCAAAAGGAAGGTGAGCTTCCCTCCCATCCAGGATCTTCCCTTTGCTTTCGGGTAGTGTGCAGCAATCCCAAGGCTCCTTCAGCCTCTCCACTCACATTTTGTTGGTGTTTCTAAACCCATGAACCGCACCAAAACCTATGCAGATGTTGACTTTGTGCAGAGCCCAAACCCTAGCAATTTTTATTCCTGTGAGGACTTTGAATACCCAACCACCCAATAACTGAACATTTGTGTTACTGAAAGTGAAAGGTGTGAGGAGTTCCTTCATTCTCCCTCCTCCCAGTGAGTGCTAACAGGTAATCACAAAACACATTCAGTTCTCTTCAGGACATGTAAACATCCCTTGCTAATTCCCAGCCCCTGCATCTGCCCCAATTAGACATGTAGGCAGGAGAGCCATCCACACCTTTCCATTTCATGAAATGTTCGTGCTGGATGTACTCGTTGTGCATTTGGAAGCCCCTTAGGAAGTTGTGGTACTTGGAGACGGCAGGGCGATCCGTCAGGATATCCCGGAGCGTTGTGGAGAGGCCGCTTGTTGGAGTGAAAACACACGTAGCCATTTCATATGGCTTCTCAGGCAGGTCTGGTTGTTCCTCTAGAGATACACAGCACAAATGGCATGACATTGAATTACAACCATAATTAAGAAGAGGCAAGACACAAAGAGGAGAAAGGGTCAGTGAGTCTTCTGTAATCATGTGTTCGCAGCTCAGCATTGCATTATTTTCCCTATGATCTGCTATGAGTTTATTTCCAGTTATGAGTTTATATTCCAGTTTATTTCATGACAAAAGTATAAACTTATTTGTGTTTTCTAAGCTCTGGTTGGTTACACATGACTAAAGGAACATTTTTCTCATAAAACAGTATGATTTAGGTACACACTGAAGTAATTCACTTTTCCGAGCAAACAGCAAACAGGGGAAATAATTTTATTAATACATTTTAAGGGATTACTGCTTTTAGATTCCATGTAGGTTAAATACTAAATTTAAAGCTTATTTTCAAAAGCATAGAAAAAATGTAGCATTTTACTTTAAATATTTTTACTTTTAAAAAGCCAGTTTGTTCTATTTGGTTCAGGTGTGGACACCTGAATTCAACAAAACTTGCAAATTACTTATATAAACTCAAATATAAGACTTTGGCGTTTTTTTCTGAAAACATAGTCCACAGAAATATGACCCAAGTCTGTTCACTGGCTTTTCTTCAATTTTATCAAGAAGATGCTCATGAGTATTTTCAAGGAATGGTCTTTCAGTTCGGAGCTGCTTCTCTCAGCTGGTGTAAGAGCTCCACTACATTGACTTTGACGTCTACTAAGTCTTCCAGTTTAGTCAGATTTTGAGGGATGGATGTGCTGTTCAGGGCAAGGAGATGTTGAAACAGAAACAAGCTCATTTCTGGCTAACAAATAGATGACATGAGGCTTTGACAGAAGCATTTCTTTCAAAGCCTTTTGAACACAACACTTTAACAACCACCTTATGTGTCCATCCCTATCTCCTTTACATCAAGGCCTGTCTGATGGTGCCTTTCCTTCTTGTCACAATCTCACTAGCGAAGCACTGGCTATTCAGTAAAAACAAATAAATTCATTTTTCTGGTATGTCCCATACCCAGAGACTGAGAAACAGGATGACAGAAAAGCTTAAAAAATGGGAAATGTGAGGGCAGTTACCCTGTCAGAGGGGCCTGGAGGAAGGTGTTTTGGTTTACCTATTTCAGTCACTTTGTCTTGGGTCCACCTGTGCCAGAAGTCCTCTGAATTGTCAGCTGCATGCCAGGCATCCAAGAGATTTTTGGAGAAGATACTACTCCACATTCCTAGAAAGCGGGAGAGGTATAATAAGCAATGCAGATGTAAACACAAGTTCTTTTAAAACTGCCTTCTGCTCCTTCCCCATCTCTTCTCTAACTTTTTCATATTTCTATCCAATTTTTGCAGAAGTTCAGACATCTATTTCAGTGGTAGACTCCAAAGGTAAACTTATTTCAGAAAAAAATTCGGAGTCTTTTCCCTCTCACCATGTGTTACCTGGAACTTTTTTTTAGATTATTTTATTTTTAGCCGTCATGTTCCTATTTTCATTTCCTTTTCCTTAAAGAAATATTGTCAGCCAGCTGCTTCTCTAATTCTCTTCTCTCTCGTCCCACTGATTTCTTTTCAGCTTTTTATTTGTCTTCCACAGAGTGTCATAGATTACCAACTTTGAAAAGTTTTTGCAAGCTACAGGAAATGATAGTGCTTCAAAAGCACTCACAAAGGTACATGACAACTTCTTTGTAATTTTAGTTTATTTTCATCTTAGAGCAAATGATAAAACCACCGTTGCTGGCAAGGGCAGTTGAATGGGTCTCAGGAAGCACAGAATCATAGAACATCCTGAGTTGGAAGGGATCTACAAGGACCATCAAGCCCAACTCCTGGCCCTGCACAGGACAACCCCAAGAATCACACCCTGTCCCTGAGAACATTGTCCAAACTCTTTTTGAACTCAGGCAGGCTTGGTGCTGTGACCACTTCCCTGGGGAGCCTGTCAGCTGACTGACCCGGTACCTCTGCTGCCTCATTGCTGACAACAGGTTTCTGGGGGCAAATTCCTGAATCATTCATGTTTCTGTTAAAGTCTTGTCACTCCCCCAGGTTGGTGAGTTACCTTGCATGAAGCAGATTCGTGACTCAGGGAGTTTCTTCATCAAGCGACCCATGAAGAACTCGCTGCCAAAATCCTCCGCACGAATAAAGGCGCCATACTTCAGGAAGCCCACCTCATACGGCGTGAACTCCACCCACTCTGCCAACACATGCACCAACAAGGTTAACTGCACTACAGAAAACAGTCCAATTGTCAGGCTTGGAATAAGCCTTTCAGGCATTGACACTCACAAGAACACTGGCTTAGCACATGTCCTGAGCAAACCCTGCCAACAGCCGCTGCTGAACCAGCTATCACACTGCACACAGGTTTGTGAAGGAACAATGTCAGGGTGGGGGAAAATTTAATTTTTCTTTTTTTCAATCTAGACAGTACAAAGTTTTCTCATGGAAGGTGGACTAAACCACACATTGTCTTCTACTGCCTTTAGCCAACTATGAAAAACAGAATAATAGAATGGTTTGGATTGGAAGGGACTTTAAAAATCACGTAGTTCCAGCTCCTGGCATGGACCAGAACATCTATTAAGTAAACATAAAGATCTAGTGAATCACTTTCTTTAAGAATTCATATAATTTCTGAGACTGTGTCACAGAATTATATTGTATTATTAATCTGAAGTAAATACACAACCATATGCCAAGAGATCTCATAAAATACTGAACTCTTGACATGTATCATGTGCCAGCCCAGTTACTCTTTACATTTCTGAACACGACTTCTCTGGGCTTGGAGTGAGAATTTAAAATAATTCATCATTATTTATGGTGTGTCCCCGCAATGTATCTCCCTGGGTGAAAATATATCCCTTTTCCAGAATTCAAACATTACCTCTGAAGTCTTTGGTGGCAACTTTGTCCTTGACATTAAGGGCAAGGTAGATGGGCAGTGGGTTCTGACCTTGGTTCACTGCCTGACGTTGATCAGAAAGTCTGTGGTGGCTTTTCTGGATTTGGAATAAAACCCGAAGAGTTAGATTATAATCAGTTCCTTAAACACATCATTTTATAAAGTCTAAGACCATTTTCCTGAATTTGCTCCTAAATTTACTTCCATGTTCTTGAATAACAGAGGACAAGAAAGCAGGAACCATTTCTGTTAAGATAACCAGCCAAGTTCTGCTTTCAGTATACAGTGACAGCAATGAATCACTTCACATTCTGTTCTAGCTTTGCATGGTTAAATGTAAGTTAAAATATACGGCATATCTGGGTAATTCAGCTGTTACCATATACTTCATCTGTTAATGATACGAGTTCTTCAAGGCAGCATGCTAATGACACCTCTAATCAAGATTTCTTTTTTTAAATACCATTTTGAAAGTTAGCATCCACAGAGGAAACATCCTTGAGCTGTCCAATACTAACAACATACACATGAAATGGAGATTTTGAGTATACTTCAGCCAAATTAAATTCTAGCAAATTTTGCCATGTAGCACTGAGGCTGGAAACATTGTGTGAAATATTATATGAGAGTATTTAGTTTTATCTGTTTCATCTAGACAAAACATAAACCATGATTACAGAAATTTGAAATAAAATAGCTTTTTCTTCAGCTATCATCAGCCTGGAGAAAATTTGGAAAGTTTTTGTTTGTATCATTACAATAAAATTAGAAATTGAAGATCCTGAGAGGTCAAATTCAAAGTAGCTGAAAGGCACCCACTGCAACTACTATATCTCATCAGCTCTGGATCTGTATACTTCTTTATCACTAAGTCACAAGCAGCTGGATGTAAGGGGTACATCTGCAGTACATTCAAGTTATGAGTGCAGCTTGTGCAAATATTGCAGCAGTGGAGAGATAAAAGCATAGGACTATAAAAAACACCTAAGAACCTTAAAAATGTCCTGCACAGCTGTAGTGTTAATCAGCATTCTGGTTACTTTAGAGCTAGTCTGAGCATTTCTGCTACATTCAATCACACTTCAGGCTCCAGTGCAGACATACACTGTGTCTCCAAGTTATTAATGTAAATAAGTGGTGTTCTGCCTATGGACCAAGTACAGTGTTACTGACCAGATGTCTCTTCCTAGGGCTCTAGTTTCTTGCAATGGTCATAAATATTAAGTCAACAACTTTGTGAGAAGAAAGACGTGTAGACATTACCCCATCATTTAACATGGCTTCAATCATGAGCCCCCACAGATCAATAAAAGATGTTTTATGTCCTGCTTGGGTCCTTTGGCTCAGCTCTCTGTAATAATTCCTCAGACTTTTCAAGCAAAAAGCCCCCATCTTGCATTTGGCTGCTTGCTTCCGTGCTTCAATAATTACTTCCCCAAGATCCTTACGTGACCAATCAGCATCTTCATATAGCTTTGTCATTGTCCTGTGGACAGGAAACATGATGGAATGCAGGGAGAAATGAACAGGATGCTTTTGAAACTCAGAGGATACACTTTGCAGAGTTTCGGGCACTTATCATTTTATCTTTTAGTTGCTCTCCTCTTTGAGCTTTCTTTGAGCAGAAATGCAAGTCTAAAGGCAACCAGTCAAAAATCACTTAATCTGAGATCCAACGCAAGCTGCTACACTAGCTGTCAATGCTGTTTCTGTCAAACAGTAAATAACAATAAAGGATCAGTTTGCATAGGATTAAGGATGTTTACGCTTCCAACAAAGTCTCCTCTTTTGGTTAGGGATGGGTCATGATGCACAGAAGTCCTTTCATAGGTAACCTTGGCATTCATAGCCCAAAGATGGAAGTTACAACTCCATTGATCACCTTAACCCTTTCTGAAACCAAGACAAAACATGGGCTTTTCTTAACACAACAAGATCCAAACAACAGTATCAAAATGACTCCTCACCATGTTGTGCCAGACGAACCACTGATGTATGAAACGCAATCCAGAACACGCAACTTTTGGAGACCCAAAATGCTGCCATACATGGCAGTGAGTGCTCTTATGCCACATCCTGTTGTGGTCACAGCCACTATAGGCACCTGTTTGACACAAAAAAAAAGAGCAGAAATCATAGATGAAAGAGTGGAATTAAGGCACAAATAATGTCAAAATATTATAGAAACACAAAAGCAGCATCCAGACACTAGTGAAATAAAACACATAAATTAAGAGATAAAGCAACATTGCTCTATGCTATACATCCCTGTGGAATATACTAGGTTTTGGCACTTCAGGGAGGATTTTTAAGAAACACAGACCAAACTATTGGTTTGAAACACCTTCAGATTATTCACTTGTAAGCTGAGTGGAAACTGAGATTTTGCTCATCTAAACAGACAGTTGAACTCTCCAGCTGAGTGGCAAAGTGCCCTGGAGGACGAGCTGATATTAACGGTCCTCACTCCTTATCCAGATGGACATAAAAAAATCATCCCTCATCTCCAGGCTTGAGGGAAAGGACAGAGAAAAATCCCCCAACAATGCTCTTAAGAGGTTACCTCATGCTCCTGCAGATCTTCCTCCAGATGAAGAACATCCTTTAGTGCAGCAGCAACTACCTTCTTTCGGTTTTGCAGGAAATTCTGTTCATCTGTACATAGGTCAAACCCCAGGCGGGCATCAAGGTTTCTTGGCCTGAAACACAGACCCTGAGTCCTGAGACCAGGGCACAGATATTGTTATATTATTAGTCACTGTGGACAACTCCAGCTGTGCTTATGTGTGTTTACAGACCAGTTTGTGGACAATATAATGTAATAAATGAGAAACAACAACACCACAGACAGGCCTCTGCTAATTGCTGTAGCTGAAAACAAGGATGCAAATGGGAAGGCAGAGCAGATCACGGCACACTGTCCTGTTAAGGTATCTACAACAGACTTCTGGTTTTATTTGCTCATATAATTAATTTTTCAAGTTTCAGTAGTGCTGCCATGCATCCTGTAACTAGGTAACCACTGTCAACAGGCACTGCAGCTGTGAAATTAGAAAAACAGCTACCCATGCCTTGAAGTTATTTTGTTTGTATAATGCAGAAATTCAATTTCTTTGCGGATCTGGTCTCTGCATCTGTGGGCATAGTAGTGCACACAGATCAAGACCTTTTGCTGAGATGCACTAGCAGCTTGGATATTTGGAGGACTGGGGATCCATGATTTAATTTGCCATCAATTTAAAAGGGGAACCTCACAAATAAAAACCTACAACCCAGTAATTAACTCACACATCTGCTCCCAACTGAGCCTGCATTGACCCTGCTGATTTCAAATGAGCTTTATGTAGGAGCAGATGACTCCCAGTTACAAGATCAGGTCTTGCTGGAGACTCACTTACCATTCATTTGCCTTTGTGTACAAGTCAATTGTCCTGTCCTGAAAATCGCAATAGAAACAGTGTAAGCATGCTCAGGTCGTTACTCATGCGCCTTCCTCTCCCACCCCATCTAGGGTCTGAGTTTCACTATCTTTTAATTCAGCAGTGTGGCTGGAGAATCTGGCCAGCAATGGTCTGGACTGTGACAGACCTTCACAAGTTCCAGCAGAGTCTGAGTTGAACAAAAGTAAGCCATTCACCCAAGCTAGGTGAGCTTAGGGCCCCTCAGTTTCTCATAACATTTATTATTTGGGAAGGTTTTTGAAAGCTGGGCATCTGAACCACATACATATGGATGATTTATGTTTTATCTTCTACTTCAGGCATTCCCTTTGCAAATATAAGTCCTAATTGTCATACCTATTACTGTTAGCTTGCGTATTATGTGATGAACTTACATATTAGACATGTCCTCAGGAAGTTAGTTTAAACTCAGAACAGGGTTGTACAGAGCATGCCTGGAACCATGTGCAGAACAAAAGAAAAAGTAACTGTTGCATAGTTGCAGAGTGACTGTCATTCACACCTTACACCATAGCATGCTTTGTGTCTGACAGGAACTGAATCACTGAGCTCTAAGACTAATCATCCACCAAACTGAATGTGTGTTGGGCTGTTTTCTGTTAAGAAAGACTTGTTCTCACCTCTCCTATTGTTATTTTCTCTTGTATAGGAAGTGAGTTCAGAGGCAGAATCACAGATTCATTCATATCCCTTTCATTTTGACTTGATATAGACTGAAAAAAAGGGTAAGACAAAAAATAAACAAGTTACCTATAGTACAAAAAGAAAAAGGAGGAAAAAAAAATAAAAGCAGTCTCCCCTGCCTCACATACATGCACTTATCAATTCCCAGCACACACAGACCTCCACACACACTCAGGTCTTAGAGGTCCCCAATGAAATGCACACCACAGAGCTGCATGTTAGCAGTGCTCACATACCCTGCTGAGCCGCCTCCGCCGCGGCAGAGCCACAGTGAGCGCCGACTGGTTGTACTTGATGTAGTGGAACCTGGCCGGGGACGCCGCGCACAGGCAGGAGCTCAGCGTGTGCGTCTGGGTTCCTTCGTATGACCCGTCCACAGTTAATGCAAACTTCCTCTCTGAAACAAAGGTGTTTCAAACTTAAGTTCTTCAAAAAATGTGGGTTATTTGTTTGCACAGTAATGTAATATATGTTTTTCTAAAGTAACAATGCCATTTTGATACAGAAATTGTAGGAAGAATAAATAGGCTGACTTATCTGAGGGTTTCAGTTTTAGAGGTGGTGTACAGAATGTGCCATATAGTGACTGTTGCTCTAGTGCCACTGCACTTAGATATATATGTGATAGCTGAGACTACGGCTCTGATCATTAGGTAATGATTCACAGCCAATAGTAGTTTGGGGGGACACTCGCTTCTGAAAGTCTGAGATGTGCAAAATACCTTATTATTACACTAGAATAATGTTTTAGTATTACATACTGTCTTATTGCTGAGATACTTTGAAAATTTTGGACTTTTGGAAAAACATGGTTTTTTTGTATCAGATCACAGTTCTCTTTGGTATCACTTAAATCTCAGTCCCTCTGTCATGTTTCTCTTTCTTTCAACCTGTAACATTTCTTTTGAAATATTTCTAGCACTTACAAAATCATGTCTAGTGATTTTTTTTCCTTTCATGTAAAAAGCATCAGATATGTCTGTTCAAGTAACTAAAAATGGTCTTTATATAGAAGAATATCAACCCACAAGTTTCAAGGTGAAATATATTCGTAAAGATACACACTCCAAAGTATGTTGTCAGCCTTCAAAAGAATTACCTGACCTAAGCATTTTCAGTCACATATAGCAAACTTTTTCTCTGTTACAGCTGAGCTCAACTGGATCATCCAGGTGCTTAAGCAGTGTGCTGGATTGGGGTCATCATGAGATGTCAGGATGAGATACTTTAAAAATTGCACAGGAAGCACACAGTTCCACAAGTATGGGCTTGACATGGCAGCGACACACTGCTTCAAGTGTGCAGCAAATGTCTTTGTTAATATACTGTGTCTTGTTTTTTACCTAATAGCATTTTTATATTGTTATACCTCAGGAAATTTTATGAAGTTAGATGGTAAAAGAGGACCAATTCTCATTCTGCCCATTTTCTTTGTCCCAGAATCCAGAAATAACAGGAGTGAGCTTCAATTTAGGACCCAAAAAAATTCCTTGCACAAATGCTTTGGAAAATTGTAAGTATCTGGCAAGATGTTACTGCAGAGGAACATATTTTGTGGGAAAATTATACAACATGCTCATCTCACCACATTCAGGAATAATCTGTGTATTTTTTATCAACTACAACTCCCTCCACAGGCCACTGGCATCAGTCAGATTTGGTCTTGTATCCTAAATAATTTTAATTCAAGTGTAAAACACTGAGTGTTTCTGCCATTAAGTGGCAACCTGATTCGCTCCATAAGTCAGTGAAATGCTCACCCATAGTGTCCTTCCTCAGCCTCCCATCATTCACCTGCACGTCCAAACAGGAAACCTCACGGGACTGCAAGAGACAAGCAGGGCAAGAGACAAAGGCATTCACTATCAGGAGAGCTCTGCCTCATCCAGTCCACTGGACACATGCCCACAGGGTCTTGGGGCGTGCACCACAGGGGAGAGGTGGAGGCAGCCTGCAACCCCACTTCCAGGTCTAGGGAGATGGGATTGGACTTTCCCCATGGGAAATAGCAGAATGCATAGGGATGACGAAAGAGAAGGGATCTTCTCACTCTGCCTGCAAGAGCGGCCCTGCAAGGGTGTAGAGGAGGGTCAGCCACAGGAGAAGGCTCTCCAAACTGGTTTCCCAGCTCTCCCTGGGTAGAGGGAGGGATGTCATACCCCTGAGCCCAGCTCAGTTTAGGTGAGCGCTGGCAGCAGCTCACCGTCTTCACAGCTTTCACCTCTCCCAGTGTGAGTCTCTAGCTGGGACCACAGGGGAAAGCCAATGCCAACACCAGCTGTGTCTTTGTCAACGCCTCCATGCCACCACATGGCCTGGTACCTTTAACACCAGCTTTGCAACAAGCATTCCTATACAGCGGGGAAAAAGATTATGAAATAAAAATTACCACTAGAACTCCATTAGTAACAATGTTTTCAGGAGGATCTGGACTGAAAGACAAAATGGAAAACAACCAATTCAAAATCAGCACATTCTTATTTTTCTCCTTTTTTTGATTCTTCTTTAAGCATTATTGCATTATCTTTATCTTTAAAAGTCCATCTTTGGACAGGCAGCACGGACAAACAGTATCAGAAATTCCACATATTCCAGCATATTCAATCCAGTTTGCTTCTCACCGGTTAGAGTCTGGACTTTAAAACATTTGTGGACATCTGCCAAACGGAGGAACTCATCACTGTATCAGACAGGATCATTTTCTGACACACTGAAGAAAATTCACACAGGAATGGCATAATTACATTACTGCCCTAAATTGTTCAGTTCAAAGCTGTGGAATCAGAGCTAAAAAGCTGGTGAATTCATCCAACATGCCATAAAAAAGGGAAAAAAATACCATTTGCCTTAAAAATCAACAGCAGCACTAGGACTGATCTACATGCTTATTCTCTCCATTAACTGTACAGTCAGCAAAGAAACACAGAAAGAAATTATTCTTGTGACAGAGTAAACATCTGGGATTCCACAGTAAGGAACAAGAGGGGAAAATTAAACTTCCTCCTGTGTAGAATGTGCCTATTTGCTTGGTGAGAAGCTGCCATCAGGGATATCTCTATGCTCCCACCAGCAGCTGTGCTTGCTTCTGTTTTATTCAGATGTTGACAGTGTTAGGGGGCTGCAAGTGTGAATTGATTTGTAGTAGTCACCTTGTGTTTCCATCTTTTACCTCCACCTATTTCATCTTACGCACCTGCTCTCCATTGTGAATTCAACCTCCAGCTCCTCTTTTCCCTGCAAAAGAAAATGAAGGCAGTCACTGCAGGTTGGTCTCCTGTGAACAGAGACACCCTACAGGAACCTATGCTCTTCAGTGGTCTCTATAAACCAGTGTCCACCTCTTGTTACTGCACATGCCACAGACTTAATTTCCTTCATGTTGTATCTGTTATACTTCTAGTATCATATTCTTCTAGCATCTTATCCATTAATTTTGCAGACTCCTAGTGTAGGCCTTGCAGGACGAGTGGAATACGTACTGCAGGGCCTCTTGGTGGCTGCTTCCCCTGCTCCCTCTTGGTGTGCTCTCCACATGAGCATATTCTCACCTGACCACACCCTCTTTGCTTTGTCCTTGGATATCCATACCTGTGGATTCAGCTGGAAACTTAGCTGAATGTTTTCTCCAAGCTGGATTTTGGAGACGTCAAAGAAAACAGTGAGGAGATGATCATCTTGAGTTACGTTGTCCTCATCACACACTTTAAGCTCTAGAATGTTCTGGGGAAAAAATAAATATGAAGGGTTTAACAAATATAACATGTTACAGATATTTCACTTTAGTTGAAGAACCTTGTGAAAGAAGTTCCAGAATGGAAAAATAGAAATATTGCAGTTGGTCTCTGTGTACTCTATTTGACAGTCTTACATGCAGGCAGATACAGTCTTATCAAACCATTAAAATCTAAATAGGTACAGTAAGAGAGTGTGAATACTTCACAAGGGCACCCAAAAAGACCCATGGAGTGGAAGGACCATACGGTATGCTTGGTACCTGGTAAGAATAGCTGTTGGAGGTATCTGCATTCTTACCTTAACCTGGCTCTGAATTGTGAAGTGGAAGGTCTCGTTCCATGTTGGGTTCTTGTTGTTCTTCACAGTCTTGGTGCGGAAATGTTGCACTGAAGCTGTTGGCAGGCTCAGGCTCACGTAGCAATCAGACTGACTTACTGTTGAAGACAGGGAAAGCAGGAAAGCAATAGACCAATGAAACAATCTAGTCCCCTGTCAGGTGGTGCCCTTTGTGCACTTTTAAGCTCTGTACACAAAGCAATACACAGAATTCAGGCCAGGCACTAGCTAAGGTACCATCAAGCTGCTGCTAGACAACCATCTTGCTTTACTATTGTGAAAGCCTGACAGTGTGCTCTTCTTGAGAACTACTTTTTTTTCAGTTCCTGAGAAAAAAAAGATTCAAAATACTCAGTTGTGTTGCTGAAGAGCCACCCATACGCACAGGGTCACATACACACAGCGGCCTCACGGGGCTGGGCACCGTGGACATTAGCAGCTGTGACAGGGACTGCACATGGACAGAGCCCAGCTGCTACTGGGCTTCCACAGGTAAGCATGAACATGCCTTTATATGTCTAGAGTAGCTCTGGCTGTAAGTTCTGTCTTGCCTACTTTCTGAGCATAGTTTCTTTTCTCTAGGACCTCTGGCTGCCAATGCAGAGGAGGCATTGAAGGTTCCCATGAAGACAAATTCCTGCCACAGAAGGCACATCTTCTACCAAGGCATCTGCTTTCAGTCTGCTTTCTTCCCTTATGAAAGTTAAAGAAGGAAACATTCGACCACACAGTTTTTCAAGAAAAAAAAAATAAAGAAAAAAATTTCAAGAAAAGGGTAATCACCTGTGGAGATGAAATTAATTTAATTTAATCTTCTGTGGAGAAGATTATAAGAAAAGCATTGAAATGTTGAACAGTTTGATGGATAACATTCACTTTGAGAAGCAGCTGTACTGGGGCAGTTTTCAGCAATAAAACTGTATATAAAAAGGGTGTTGCTTAATGTCACTATTTTCACCTGCGTCTCTGTGCCTCAGACAGAGTGGCAAAGGTATTTGCAATGCATCATGTGCAGGTGGAAGCTTGTCTGCTGTTCCCAGCACAGAGTGAGCTGACATTGCTTCTTTGCACAAAATTGCATTCCTCTGCTGTTTCCATTCGAGGTGTGTTCAGGTCATAAAGTTCACCTATGAATTCTAACATTTCCAGATGTGGGGAGGGCAGCTTCAGTGTTTTTGTTTTCCTTTTACAGCTGAAGTGGCCAATTGTAAAGTGTGGCTCCCCACCTGCATCCATCGTAGGAGCTTTTAGTGAGAAACAGTGGTTAGCAGCAGCCTGCAGTGTTTGCATCATTAACAAGCACTTTCATTCTGAGGTCAGAATAATCTACCAGCAAATACATTTGTCATCATTACTAGGAAATAAAAGGCAAGTATGAATCATTAGATTAACAATCTTGTGGACCCACACTCAATAGTCAGGGATGATCACCCTACAGAACATGATCTCTTAGTTAGGGAAGACAACCTACACAATTGCCAAAGATAGCAATGAGAAGTATTGCCATAAATGCCAATCCCATTGGTAGAATTGTATTTCCTCTATTTGTAATGCCATGTACTCAAGCATTCCTGCCATCACACAGCAGACACACCTTCATCTGAACAGCATCTGAATAGGCCTAAGTCTTGTCATACTCAGTTTTACTGGCAGACTTGACTTTGGGAAACACAAAATAATTGACTTGGCCCATTATTGACTCCCCATGTGTAACTCAAGGATTAACAAAATCGGCCTTTATTTTCTCCTCTGACTTCTTGGAGGCTTAAGTCATCTTTTCTGAGTAACTCTGAGTGAAAGAAGAGTAACTTTGACTGATGAAGTAGT
The DNA here is from genome assembly GCA_013398055.1 of Ifrita kowaldi. NCBI lineage: Eukaryota > Metazoa > Chordata > Aves > Passeriformes > Cinclosomatidae > Ifrita > Ifrita kowaldi. The sequence continues at coordinate 802,211 of VZRS01007687.1, read as the reverse complement.
TATCATATATAACATATATGATTTCTAAAAAACCATCAAAACACATAGAAATCAGCTGAGCTTTTACAATTCTAATAGCTCCCAAAGTTCTGTGTGCATACAGGAAATGTCCACCAAAAAATCTTTTTTGGCTCTTGGGAAGCCCAGACTGATATTAGCACAGATTGCTGTTGGCTCTTGTCCCCACTTGGAGAAGGATCAGAAGGATCCAAATGGGTAAGGCTATGGGTGAAAAAAAGTTTATTTCATTGACATTTCCCGATTAGTAATACATGCTCTGACTTCATCTGTTGCAAAGAACAAAGTATTTGGAAACTCCATCAATTATTTTTTCTCTGTAAGTAATCACTGTCTGCTACAGCACTGTATCATACATCTTTAAGAAATAACTACCTGTCAGCAGAGCCCTAAATTCTCATTTAGATCTCTGACTTTCTCTGGGAGACTTCTGACACAGCCACTAAACAAGCATGTTTCCCTCCTGCCAGCTGCAAAATGTGTTTGGTGATGCCCTTTGCACTTCAGAAATATCCTCTGAAACCTGATTACCTCTTGTTTGTAAAGTATTTTCCAGGTGTTAAGAGGGAGGAATTTACAACACCCAGGAAATTTTTTTACACATCTCTGATACCTCAGGCCGGTATTTTGCCCAACCACCTCCAGGTATAAGCAGGTGTGTGTGAAATGGCACTCCTCAGCCTATCCTATGCCCTGCCTGGTCGGTCTCCCTGCAATATCCCACTGCCTGTGCATGTACACATGTGAGGTTCCCATTGCCAGCCACACGCGAGCAAAGCCCCATCACCCTGGTACGTAAGCTGAACCACCACCTAACTACAGCAACTATGCTCTCACAAGATACACACAGCACAGCATCACACCAGTGACCTGCTTGGTCCCTCCCCTCAACCATGACACGTGAACAGCTGTCAAACATGCTTGGGATGGCAGCCGTGGTATTTCTGTGGGGCAATATCCGGCCAAAAGCAGGTGTGGCAGCAGGTATTTATGAAAGCACGGTCTCTTCGTCCAGTTATTACACTAAGTGTCTAATTATCTTCCAGGGTAATAGCAGGCAGGACTGGATCTTAATTGTGCTTTACCATTAGGAAGCGTTACAACAACATGACCCATGCTAAAAAACAGCATAGCCACAGCCCCATGCTGCGTCCCAAACAGCAGGGCACCCACTTGTCTGGCTTGAGCTGAAATCTCACCTGCCTTATAGAGAGCTCAAATTCAAGCAGGGCTAAATCAAACATTTTAATTTTAATTCCATCCCCTTTTTTGATGTTAACAGCTGCAACCTTCAGCCTGCCTGTAACCTGGGCAGAAGCCTTGAACATCCTTCTCCTCATGGACTGCCTTTAGCTCCTCACTGTTTCTGGGAGGTAGATTTTTCATGACACTTATGGTATAGTTTTTTCTTGTTGTGCTGAACCAAGAATGTGGTCTTAAACACTGTTTGCCCAGAGCATCTCCTTGACCTGGTCTCCCTGCACTTGTATCCAGCCAAGTCACAAAATACAAGCTATCAACACCAGTTGAGTGAAGTATTTTCCTTCTTTTTCCCCTACTTCATAGCTGAGTAGGTATCTGGCTGAGGGCAGGTGGACAGGTCAGCATTGCTGTCTTCTAGAGGCCAGAATGTTAGATAATTGATGTCACTGAAACTTTTTATATTCTTTTTTAAATAAGAGCGTGCGCTACTTCTGTGGCCTTCCAGAAGGCCACTTACAGTCAGACTATCAGAATTCGTTCTGTCCAAGGAGATCAGTTCCTGTCCCCAAGGAGCATTCCATATTAATCTTCTAATAGGTAAACTTCAAGAAACAGCTTTCACACTTTCTCCCACCCTGCCCTTCACACTGAGTGGAGCACCCTACAAGTATCCCTAAATCAGTATTGATAGTCTCATTTACATCCCTCCCTAAAACACCCCTTTGTTGAGACGTTGCTAAACAACCTTCCTTGTTGGCCTTCATCAGTCCACATCCTCTGATTTTATAACCATATTTCATGCAGCACCTAGAACAATAGGCTGCTGGTGCATAATTGCAACTGCTTAAATGGTGAAGTAAGCAATAAATAACAAGGAAACAATAACAACAGTGCAAGAACAGAACACCAGAGGAAGTCTGCATGTTCCTGCAATACGTATCGTGGTGAAACACAGTTCCTCAAACGATAATGTGTTTCACTGACTATATTTCTTTTCAGGATCTCAAGGGACTTTTACATGAATTGATCTCATATGTGGCAGAATTGCTACTGCAATTCCATAAAAAAAAGTTTTGTTAAAAATATAAAACATAGTTAATAATTTTATAAAATATAGTACCCAAATTTGTCTTATATAAAAAAAATCCAAAACTTGAAGTTCCCAAAATTAAAAAGCATAGTTTAAAAAAAAAAATTGTAAAAGCTTATACCATTTTCTTAGTAAGAAAATAATGAAGAATATTTTTAACGTTACACTTTCATATTGTTTAACCCTTAACACTTTGTTTCCTTGTTTTTCCATTTGTTAATTCCACTTAAAGACTTAATTTCTCTGTAGTATCTTGTTTTTTAGTCTTTTTGCCTTTTTTTATTTTGGGAAAGACCTTTGGTCTTATCAAGGATGGACATCAGTGCGAGAGCACATTACGCACCTCATTTAGAGATGGGTGTCTAAGGGGAGAATAAGAGGGAAACATCAATTTAATGCTCTCTCAGCCCTCACAATTTAAGATACACACTTCCTGCTCCTACTTTAACAGGATATCTTTTTCTTCCATGAACTTGTCCAGACTCTGCCTGAAACCTGCATAGACTTTTGGCATTCATGATCTCCTGCCATGGGGAATTCCCAAGCTGAACCACATACTTTGAAAAGCAATGTCCTTCTGTTTGTTCCAGAGCTATGGTGGTTTCCAAAGTGAGCAGTTGATCTTGAAATTTGAAAATTCTCAGCAGACAAAGCTGTGTTTTTAAGGGTGGGTTGGATTGATGCACATCCAAGTCTTACCCCATTAGGGTGTCAGGATGCTTATGGGGGACACACCCAGATCTGGGAACTGGCAAGCAATCACAGGTCCAGGAATATCAAGAGGTCCAGTGAGCCTGATGAGGATATGGGTGTGCTCAGTGAGAAAGGGGAATGTGGAGAACACAAACAAGGCACTAAATTCACATGTGTTATCAATTATATCAGATATGCATTAATACACAAGTGGAAATTAGTGTTATAAATTACACACTGAAGGATCAGTGGGAAGGGTACATTAGAAAGATTCAGGGTTTAAAAAGCAGAATGAAGCACTTTTTAAATTGTCTTAGTTAAAAATACTCTCTTATGCTCTGTACTCCCATTAAAGGTCTTTTTCTATCTATTCCGTAAGAGGTGTTAGTGAGGTTTTGAGATTCTCTTGTTATGGATTAATTTTCCCATCTCCGTTACCTTGAAAATGGAGGAGATAGACCAACAATGAAGTTAACCTGCAGCACCAGGCTGGGAAACCTTTTAAGCACTAGGTAAGTATTAAACAAAGTGATCTGAAAACTCTACAGAAACCTAGTGCAAGGTTAGGCACAATTGCCAAGAGATAGAAGAAGCCAATTTAAAATGTCAAAAATCAGTAAGGTAAAAGAAAAATAGATGACACTTGCCAACTTGTTCTATCTATAAAAGTTGTCAGGAAAAAGAAAGTAATAAAAACAGGGCTGAGAAAAGAAAGAATGAGAAAAAAATCAGTGTTAGGAAAATGGTCCTGTACAGAAGTCTACTTCACTGGCAATGGAGGACACATGCTTCTGAGTTTGTAAAGCTGTGTCAAGCTAATCTTTAGGGAATTGTAAAAATGACTCAACAATACTACCCTGGTTTTACACAAACCAGCAAAATTCTGTTCATTTTTTTTAATCTCAAGACTCCCATTTTGCTGCTTCTCAGTGAAAGTCCTATAAAGTTATGAACATGCAATTTTCACTAGCTTTCACACTGTCAGCAAAGTTAAGCAGAGGTTAAATTAATTCATTTAGACTTTCAAAATATAAGTTTCTTTTATATGATGAAGAGCCTGTCATTGAAATCTGTGACTTCTACAAGTCTGTCTGCATAGAAAAATATGTCCTCAAAGAGTTTAAAAGAAAATCTTCCTGATAAATACAGCTGACAGCTGTCACACTCAGTAAAATTAAGTGTTACTGGAATTAAGCAGCTGTCAGTGAAAACTAGATTCAACATTTAAACATAAGCAAGGCAGTGCTCCCTGACTGGTATGATTTTCTTTTCCTACATGATGAATGTCTACAACAAGCAAAGCATTCACCTTTTGCAAGTGTTTGTCCTGGTTTTTTTGTGCAAAACTTTTTTCCCTTCAAAATCACCTCTGTCATTCAAACTGCTCCTTTATGGTCTGGCAGGACACGTCTTGGACTGCAAAGCAGAAAAGGCTGATCATCTCACTGCCAGTCCCGTGCCCTAGAAACTTTTTAGTATTGAATAGGACAGCATCAAAACATAATAAACTCCATTCAGAACAAAACCAGCTTAAAGAAGAAAACAAAAAGCATTGATCTAGATGAGAAAAAGGTAGAGACGAAGTTTGGTAAACTCATTATCATGCAGATGTTTTAATAAAACATAATTATCTAGGGAGATATCTAAAGGTTGCAGTTTTCCACACTTCTTTTTTCAGTTCAGTGTGCACGTTTGTACATTCAAATAGGTTTTAGCTGTAGGAAGGGATTTCTCTCCAGACTACAACTGAGCTTCAAATATGGTTTCCACACTGTAGAAGTAATCCAGTGGGAAGGTTCATATGGATTCTTCTTCCCCATACATTCATTAACAACAAAGCATCTTACTGCTCTTCAATAAAAATCAGAGTGAGAAACTCTTCTTCACATACTTTTGGTCTCTAGACAAACTGTTGCAGAACTTGAAGCAAATAACGGAAAGGCACAAAAATATCTTGTCCTGGATATTTTTATGGGAACAACTTTAGCTTGGTCCTGTTCATATAGAAACTATTTGCATTCAGACCTTTCTATTTGTATGAATGAGCAGACGCAAGACAATCAGCCATCTCCTCAGACAGGAGGAGGTGGTTGTCATTCAAGCTGTTTTTCCTAATGTTTTGCAGTTCAGGTATTTATGGACTATTCATAAATATTTGCATAACTATAATTCCTGGGCAGTTTGTAAAAATATTTCAGAATAGAAAAAGCTAACTGTCTATTGCTGAATCAAATTTGATAATCCATAAGAGATGCCAAGTGTGCAGTCCTGAACTCACATCAAATATTCTTTGGTAGTCCAAAGGGTTACACAATGGACAGGGTAGACATTACTTTAAAAGAGAACCATAGAAAGAAAGTTCTTATTGCAATCTTTCCTGTTAATAAAAGAACATTTATTTGAAGATTCAGATGGGAAATATTTTATGCATTCTGTACAAACATGTTCTGCATTACGACTGGTGGCTAGACTTCAGTGTTATATTGACAAACATAAAACGAAAAATGATATCTTCTAACTGTGTTACCTCATCTTCAGCATACCAGGATCACACATCTTCTATCTCTCTCCTTTTATAAATAGTCTGTAGGGTTTGTGACACTTGATATATTCAGAGGAGTTTTACAAGCCTGAGGACGCTCCAGGGGAATGTAGCAAAGATACTCACACAAGTCTGCCTTCCTGGCATTTTTCATCTGTATGATTTTTACGGTGAGCAAGTTGCACGGAGATGGTTCTGTCTGTTGAACAGCACACAAAATGCATGGGATGAGAGAGCAAAAAGGAAGAACAGAAACACTATCAGAGATAGAATTGAATTAAGTGTTTCAGTTCCAACCATCAAAAACATTTCTAAACGGAGGTTCCTCCTTGTGCACTGTCTTCTTCCCAGAAGGTTTGTAGCCAGGTGTGGTCACAGACCAAACCTCTGTTGTCCTCCATTTTCCATTCTGAGGAAACTTTTGTTAACCCTCAACTTGAGGTATCTGACTCTTGCAACCCAATCTCAGAGAAATGTGTGATAGAGAACCTTGCTGTGTTATTAATACAGCTGACACACATCTAGGTCTGTGAAAATTCATAGGATGTCGTATAGATGCATTATATTTCACAACAAACAGCAAACAATCTAGCAGGGCAGGAATTAGTAATGATATCATGGTGTGATGATGCTGCTCATCAGTTGATTTATAGATACATAATTACATTCTTATGTCTGATATAGAGCAGTGCTGGCTTTTAAAAAACAATGACCTGGGAAGTGCCTTCCAGAGACCTATCCCAAACTTCTCAGGAGGAGTGAGTGAAAGCCACAACTCTGGGATTATTTCTCTCTGAGTAATTCAGCTCACTCAATCTTCCTTTAAGCAAAACTCTCAGGAATGTATCAAATTAAATATTTGCAGCCTTCCAGTACTTAAAGGGGGCTTATAAGCGAGAGGAAGAGCAACTTTTTAAACAGCTAGTGATAGGATGAGGGGGAATGGGTTTAAACTAAAAAAGAAGATATTTAGATTTGATATTAGGAAGCAATTCTTTACTCAGAGGATGCTGAGGCACTGTAACAGGCTGCCCAGAGGAGTTGTGGATGCCCCATCCCTGGAAGTGTTCAAGGCCAGGTTGGATGGGGCCTTGAGCCACCTGGCCTAGTGGGTGATATCCCTGTCCCTGGGGGTGGGGTTGGAGCTAGATGATTTTTAACATTCCTTCCAACCCAAGCTTTTTTAAGATTCTATGATTTTGGGAAGCCACCTAAACCTAGAAGTGGTTACCGAAAGATATTTAACAAACCTGTGAGGAAACTGGTTTGATTTTGTCATCCTCTCATCTTAAGCAAGGATCAGACAAACATGGTACTTAATATGTAGGGGCTAAAGTTGAGGTACTTTTTTCCCTAGGTAATTTGCCTCCTTAAAAGAATAAAAGGAGGAAAAATTGCACATTTAATGCTCTAAATGACAAAAAAACCCAAAAAAAACCCACCACCCAAATCAAACAAACGAAAACAACAAAACCCCAGCCAAAAATCCCACCAACAACAGACAAACAAGCCCCATACAACCTCCCAGAAAACCACACCAAAAACCAAGAGGAGCAAAAGGGAAAGAGCAAAACTGAGTGGTGATGCAACAAGCACATATGAGAGACACTTCATTCACACAACCTATAGAGCAGGAAGTATCACTGCAACAAATACGTAGATCAGTATAGAACAATATGTTACCATTCATTCCCCTATGCTCCAAAACTGCCACAATTTTTAAGAGAGCTATACTTAACACCTCACATAATATTAGTTTCCTGACTCAACCCATGCATTCATTGACATTAGTGATTATTCTTTATTTTTCCTCAGTGTGTTATTTTCCCTAACCCAGCTGGGTGGAAGCAAAAAGGTATTTTTCTTTTTAATTGGGAGTTTTCAAAATAGTAAATTACTACATCACTAAAGTTTTTGCATTCCTGAAGGCCAAAACACAAAGCAGTTGCAAAACCCAATCAGAAAGAAACCCTTGGTGCTCAGGATAATTCTCAGAGCTGAAGATACAAGAGATGCTGAAGATACATCACGTCCTACAACAGGTCCCCTCTGCCCCCAAATGCAGCCTGCTCAGCTCGTTGCGGAGCCTCCCCTTGCCTTTTCTTACCTGGCTCTTGCTGTAGAACAGCCCCATCGTGGTCTTTTCCCTGTCTGAGCCAGGTGTGAAACGTGGTAGTGGATGTGTACAGAGGAGTCTCAGCCAGGCAGCTCCTTGTGCTTTAAGTGGCCAGGAGCCGGCAGGCAGGTGTGTGAGTGCCTGACTCAGCGCAGCCTCACCCCGCCACCGCCACTTGAGCAATCCCCAGCTCCTCCTCCTCTTCCTCCTCCTCGCTGCCCGGGAGCTGAGTGCGGGCTGCACACCTGCTCCAAAGCACCCAGGTTCTGGCACTGCAGAAGGATGGTCTTTGCAGTTGTAGTTAGAGGGAAATGAAGACTGAAAAGTGATCTTCCCTTCATGGTTATAGGCACCGAGCAAACGTTTTACACTTTCAAGCATCCTCATCACTTTTTGAGGAGGCCACAATACTCTTGCCCACAGGTGAGCTGTCAAACTGCAGTGCCTTGTGTGGGGAGGTGACTGGCAGCAGCCAGGGACCATCTGGTGGCCCAGGACTTCTTTGGCCAAGAGCATCCAAACAGACCAATGTGCATACAAAAGCCTTCTTGTAGCTCTTATTGCTTATAGAGCATACGTGGTCTTTACTTAAAGACACATCTGAAAGAAATTTTGTTATCCCCATCTCACCTTCTATTTTGCTGTATTCAGGCAGTAAATTGTCTTGCAACCAAGCAGATATTGCAGTGACAAATATCACATGAAACAATTCCCAAGTCACCTGTAGAACATGTAGGAGAGTTTCCCCTGTAAAGGAAAAGCTTTAAAAGCTCGCTCACTTTCTCAAAAATTTTGTTACTTTGTGCATCTGAATTAAGATGCTTCAGTGAATGACCTCTAAGAATATATTAGGGAGGGTGAAATTAATGTTGAAATCAGTGTTAATTACTCCTCATGTTCTCACATATTCTTTATGTCTTCACATTTATAAGACTTCACTGCACAGGAGACACATCATGTGAGGTGGTCCCTGCCTCATTGAGGGAGTACACAAAATTAGTACACAAGAAGTAAAAAAATGAGAGTTTGGGTTTTGGTTTTGTCTTTTTAAAATCATCCTTGCTATTATAAAAATTAACAGATCAATCAATTTCAAAATAATCTCATTTCTCTTTGCAATGAATTGAGAACCAATTGATAAAGGTAATTTGAATGACAGGAATAAATTTTAATTTCCTGAAATATTTGGCACTTTAAGACATTCTAACCTAAGAACTAGCTCCAACAAATGTCACCCAGACAAACTTTGAACATATTAAAGATGGGTAACTAACAGACCACAGGAAGCAGTAGTCAAAGGAAGGTAACCCAAAAGGAAAATATTCCTAGAGGATGGCAAAAGCTCAGTTACAAGTCTGCATGTTTTTATCAGTGGTCTTGAATATCTTGAAGTTAAAAAATAAATATATCTATATATAAAAAACAATCACTATTGGTACTCTGTTTCAAAAAGACAATATTGAAACACTGAGGAAACTGAAGAGCTTAAGAGTAGTAGGAACTGTCAGAGAGGGAAAGGCGGGTGTCATATCAGCCAGCAGGACAGGCTCAGGCTGCATATTGCACCTACCTGGCTTTTTTCCATCCTGTTGTTGAGCAAGTTTACCCTGTAAAATGGAGTGAAACCTCCTCCATCCTACTCCGTCTCATTTCCAGCAAAAAAATCTAGGAAATCATGAGAGTAAACCTAAAGATATCTCTAGAAAGGACCCAGAGGCACCCCATGAGTTAGCTATTCTAGTGTATTGAAGCAGAACCATAATTTCAGCTGCCTCGCACATGGAGGGACAACAATCTAGATTTAAACATGCAATATTGTACCTGAAAATAGGGTTACACCATGCTCTGTCAAGAGTTTCAGGTGTATGAACACGATGACCATGCTCGTAAGTGAAAAATATTGCCCACTCCTTCTCCTCCTCCACCCAAATTGCTCTTAGATGCCCCATCAGCTGTTGGGGTTTTTTTAGGAAAAAATCAAAGAATCCTTTTCTTCCATCCATTACCTAGAACTTAATTCCATTCAAACAAATTTGTCACTTCTGACCATAGTCAAAACTATCCTGCTCTCAACACTAACTCTGCCCTGGTGACTCTGTCTGCATTTCCCTGTAAGAGTGGGAGTCTTTTATTAACAAAAGGAAGATAATCCAAAACATTTTCTGAGCTCCTGTGACTAATCTTTTCATGAATCACAGCTCCACAGTGCAAGGCTGATGTTGTGAAAATCTGAGCTTGTGATCTGCCCATTGGAGAGTTGTGAGAGAAGCCTTTGGCAACTACTGTCCCCCAGAAGACATCTAGGGCTTTTGATAATGAGAAACCAATCTCTCGGGACAATCCCTGCAAAGACCATTTGCCTGTAAGTGTTGAACAGGAGTAAAATGTCTGGAAAGGACCCCTAAAGGGTCTCTTGCTGTGTCCTATTCTATGCAGACAGCTAGGAGCCACTTCTCATCCTATGAAAGACTGGGAGAAATCACAAGGTCTTCCTTCAGGAGCAGTAAAGGCAGGTAAAGATGAGTGATACAGGACAGTCAGCAGAAACTCCAAGAGAAAAGTGAAGGAAAGTTGGGCAACATATCTACTGCTTAGGCTGAAGTGGTTCTGTGAACAGCAGCTCAGAGAGGATATGTTTGATCTCCTGAAACAGAGATGACCTAATTCAGGGGTATTTTTTTTATTGATGGTGAAAATGATATAAATTTTTACAACACTGATACCAACTTAAGAAACTTATTCTCAAAGATTTGTGAAGACAGTTAAATAAAAATCTCATAGTGGACAGACAATCAAATCAGAGACAATGACCTTCAATAATTAAATAAGCAAGACCAGCACAGTGTATTAGTTATTCATCAAAGAAATTTCAGTTCAAGGGATTGCTGTTCTGCCACACAGAAAACCCACCACATAAATACTATTTTGATACAAATTTTAATGTGCCACATATTTCATTATTATCTTATACAACATTATATAAACATTGAATTATATAAATTATTCAATATAATAATTTATATTGAATATATATAACACTTGATAAAGTAACTTGGTAACAAAACTAAAAACAAATTTGCTGCTTTGAAGTTTGTTTTGGATTAAACAAGTGGTAAATTCCAATCTGTTTTTCTGAAGAGCCATGTAAATAGAGTGGAGTCCATAATGTCCTTAGGACAATGTGATTTCTACTGCAAGTATCACCAATAAGAATCAAACATCTTGATCTCACCAAACCAGAGACAACCCAAGAAATACCACATGAAACATTGAAGCTAGTGTGTGGCAGCTAATAATTCCGCTGCTTCCTCCGTGCCACTGCCAAGCGCAAGGCCTGAATAATCAACTTCTCGTTATTCAGGACATTGTAATCAGTCAGTTTCACCAGTTTGTCAAAATTCTCTTCACTGAAACACACCTCCCTTGTCGTAAATGGGGAGAGGATGCTAGAGACATCAACTTTGCCTTCAGCCATCTCTTCAGGACTCCTTTCCACACCTAAGGGGACAAACCACAGGGAGATTCACCAATCGGGTTTTATTGCAGTATGTGGCTCCTATCAGTATTTACATAATTATAGGTAGAAAAGGAAGGAAGAAAAGATAAAATTTGCCAGAGGGAAGTAAAAGTACTCTGCTAGTAGCACTGTATTCTTCAGCATCTGGATCGAGCCTCTGTCCCAATATGATTTTACATCATTTGACATTTACATCACTAAAACAGCTTGAAGTTAGAACAACATTAGCAGCAGCTATGCTAGACAACATTGTCCTTGTTACCCAAACTAGAAAAGCACAGGCAAAAAGGAAACCAGATACTCTTGTACTTGATAAAATAATAGCCATCTTGCTGAAAGTTCTGGAGAAATTATTACACTCAGACGAGGACATCATCCAATTAAAACCAAAGATCTCAGGCCTCAGTCTGGGAGATCACTTTTAAATATGTGAAAAAAAACTTGGATGAATGGGCTTGGCACCAAAACCAGCAGAAGGCTTTTCCTCATCTTTGTTGGCAAGCAGCAGTGCATAACAAGCCCATGTCTGCAGAGTAAAACAGCTTGTGTTGAGAACCTACCCGTCATGGTGTACATATATTGGAATTTTTGCCTTCATACTATCCCTAGTAGTTCCTGTGAAATAAGTGCCTGTATTCATCTCAAGTGCTTTAAGAAAAGATTCTGGAGTTCATATAGTTCAGACATGCTGACGCAGACCAGTAGTGATGAGACCCATGCTGGCATTGGAAAGGTCAGAGATGACAGTGATACATTAGATATGAAATGGAAAGGATTCACTAGGAAAACAACTTTTTATTAAAATTGCTATCACAGATGACTCACCAGGAGCTTTATATTTCTTGAAGGTGTCATTTACTAGGGGAAAAAAAAGCACTGTTGGAGCCTGTGGACTGTCAGCTTCTTCAAACACGTAGCACTCCTTCAAGTTTTCCCTGTCTTCCTCACTTATCTCAATTTTGGGAAATGGAATTTCTTGCTCTGAGAAGTACTTCGCAATCTGATCCAGTGGCTGGATGAATGAAAAAAGATATATATAAAATTATTACAACAATCAAAGCTGATCCAGAGACCTGGATATTTTAAACTCCAGCAGCTAACAGGAATATTCTAAGGTTTGATTCTTCCTCTGGCAATCTGAAACGTTAAATTTCAGATGGAAACAATCATAACCACACCAGACATTGCAGTTTATCTTATTTTCCACATTGCTTTAGGCAAAACAAGAAAATAGTCACTTTCTCTGAACTTGAAAATAAATCCAAAAGCCACAGGTCTAATTTTATAATCCCATTGAAACCAGTTCAGAAGAGGAATGCAAAGAAACTTCAAGAATGGAGAAGGAACACATCAGTCCAGATTATTCTACATCCTTGTCTTGACTTCTTCATTATTTACCACTTTCCCAATCTTTCTGTCCTCTGCATAATTGATGTTGCTTGATAATGGCTCCCTATTAACAAATACGCTTATCAACATATGACCTCATAAAAAAACTTTAACAGCTATATTTACTATAAACCTATGTTTATTTTTATATTATTATCATTATATATGCAACACTAATTATATTCTTTTTAATTATGAATCAGTCTGGCATCAGCCACTACATTTCTGCAAGACTGGTATGACGTATAAAGGCCAAGACACAGGTTTTCTCATTTAATCTGTTAAAATATTGTCAGGACTTCCCATTGCCTTTGCAATTTGTTCAGTACAAGGATAACCCAAATCAGTAGCAGAGTTTCAGAACACTCCATCATTTTATAATATAATCCAGAATATAATCCATCAGTTTTTCAAAACTCTTGGATCCACTGCAGTGAAGACCATGATGATTTAAAAATGCCTATATCCATCGTCTTCTTCTAATATCCTTAGTTAATGAGAAATAAATCACCTAATGATCTAAATAATAAATTAGATAATAATAATCCAATTATCATTCCAGTACTGAAAAGTTTACCTGATGAGTGCTAGAGACCAAAAGACCATGAAGGAAAAATATCTCAGACACCATGGCTTTTCTTACCAGTGTTTGGGACCCTCCACTGTAATTCAAATGCAGGATGACATCCACCTCCCTCTTCGATCTTAGAAGTGGTGGGTAGCTGGTGTTAATGAAAAAGCCAGTATCAACCAGGGAGAGCTCATTGTCTGCTGTTTCCATCAGTTTGTTTGGGAAGGAGTCTATCACTGTGTCTGAAACATAATTATTTCTCATTACAACAAATAAAACACAAGATTGATTTCTCCTCTGAAGGAAGGTAGAGAGTGAAATATGGAGAATTTTGCCCCTTATTATTCCTGTCTTCCTTTCACTCTAGTTGCACTTGTTTACAGGAGTAAGTGACATGCTACTGCTTTTTCCTTCCCTTCTTCCTGGGCACTGCAGACTGCTTTAGCCCTAAAGGGGAGCTCTCTCCTGATTCCTTAGGCTGAGCTCACTTTTTCCACATGAACACAATCCCCAGACCACCAGATACAATTTCACCCTTCAACACCCCCCACCAAAAGTGAAATGCTATTCAAATCTGGCTTTAATGTTTTCCATTTGTAAAGGGAGAAGTGGCATTTCAGAAGTCAGTCTTGTCTCTTCCTCTTTGTTGGAAATCATAAGTGAATTTCAAAACCTAAATCTCCTCAGAATATAGCTGAAAAACAGGCTGTTTTACTGTGCCTTTCCAGGTAGAAAATCCTTCACTCTCCAGGTACTTGTTATGCAGCTGGAAGCCTCTGATAAAATTGGGATACTGTGCAATGGTTGGGCGTCCTGTTAAGACATCTCGCAGAGTAGAGGAGAGGACACTCGAGGGAGTGCATAGACATGTGTCTACCTCATAGGGATTCACAGACAGAAAGGGTTCTTCTGCTGCAAGATGGAAAGAAGAAATTTTATGTTTAGGATAGTTTTCTGAAATGATCAATATTTTAAAAAATGAAGTGACTTACAACAACACCATCCCCCACTCCAAAAGTAAATCAAACATAGTTATAAGCCCTTAAGGTCTACGCCACCAAATAAAATTCAGCATTAGACAGTGAATTAAATGACAGCTACCTGCAGGCAGCAGGCGGCCAGGCAGTAAGCACCACCTTCTACTCTAAGCTTCCTCAAATGATGCCCACTTCTACAGTAGCATGTGGTGGAGGGGAGAGACAAGTACCAACATATACAGGGGGACAGCACTGGCCTTTCAACAGGACACTTTCAGAATGCATGTCAGTGCCACCCAGCAGCAACATGAGCTTAGTTAGGAGACCAGTCACTCCAGGTTCCCTGTGCAATTAACAGCAAGAGCGAGCTTTCTCCATGGGCAGTTCAGCGGAGAAATCAGCCCCCTGCAAGAGCCATTTTCTCTACCCATGTTGTTACTGGCCAAGGAGGACCGTATCCTAATTTAACAATCTTAAGATGTGTTCTTGATATAACATGACTTTTATATGTTTTCTGGAGACTGGTTTTGTGTCTGTGTCAGAAAAAGGTACAGCTTTTCCAAAGCTTTTCTGAAGAAGCACAATTTAGTTTTAAATCAGACAGAAAAAAATTCTTAGTTGACATCTCTGCTTTACTTTCCTCATCTTTTACTCTCTCACTTTGATAGCATTTCTTTATGCATTAGACATCTTCACAGAACATAAGCGATATATACCAGTGGTGCAAAAAAATTAAAAATCTCACCAATATCTTTCACTCTGTCTCTGGTCCATCTGCACCAAAAATCTTCTGAATCAGCAGCCAAATTCCAGACATACATCACATCTATGGAAAATATACTACTCCACATGCCTGTAAGGTGAAAGAGGAAGAGAAGCTGATTGATGGAGTAGCCTAGGAAGAATCTTAATTGATACATACCTTCAGTTCTTCCCATTGGATACTTCCTTTCTGTCTGTATGGATACCTTTGTGGGCATACTTAGTAAGTAGGTCCTTGCTAATGTAAACTCACACCTGCTCAACCTGTCTGCCGGTGTCTTCCCAGTGCTGTCCACCACAGACCATGTGCTCGCCCCTGCCAGCTGTCTCTCCAGTAGACCACCTTTCCCCCTAGGCAATAGTCACCTTGCATATAGCAGATCCGAGTCTCTGAGAGCTTCTTCACCATCCTTCCCATAAAGAATTGACTTCCAAAGTGCTCTGTGCGAATAGATGCTCCGTATTTCAGGAGACCAACTTCATAAGGAGTGAACTCCAGCCACTCTATGGCAACAGCAGCCAGACCATGAAAAACCAATACCATGTTAGCTAACAGTAAACAGAAGATATTCAGGAAGCAAACAATGACAAAGACACTGGCTAGTTCATAGCATGCCATTCACCAGCCACAGCTGTATTTGTACTGCCGGCAGTACCGATGCCATGAGGTCCTTCCACACCATGGCAGGGTAGTCCCAGGCTGTGATACAGCAACCAGCAGCAAAAAAGTCCTGGTCTGAATGAAACCACAAGCATTCCCTCCATATAGTTAATCTTACTCCAAAGTATGTGTTGCTTGTGCATAACTTGTTTCCTTTAGGACTCTAGTGACAGAGAGCTTAACATTCACTTGGTGTCATGTACTCAGCTGCTCATGTTAAACAAATACTGTGAAAATTAATAGTAGAGGGAATAGTGATTTTCCTGACACTGGACCCAAAAATTCAAAGTTTTTTCTTTAATTGTTTAAAATAAGACCACGTGGAACCATCATAAGAATTTGTTTCATTACAAGGTTTTTGTGACGAGATAAATTGTGACTTTAACACGTTTTGTGGTATGATTACATTTCCACTTCTAGCAAAATGAAGAACTCAAATTCTAAACACTAGAGAAGTTTGGATTTTTTTTTTTTTAATTTAGTTTCAGGCACTATTATCTGAAAATTTAATGGTTTATTGGGGGGTTATTTGCAATTAGAATGAAAAGACTATTTTATTATTAAAGCTGATTATATCCATACCATCTTAGATTAGACCATTTAAATTATAAATCTGTTAAGAAATCTAAATCATAGCCATTACCTCTGAACGCCTGGGCACTATAATTGGACTTGAGGTTGATGGCCACATAGATGGGCAGTGGGTTCTGGCCATTATCCACTGCCTGCCGTTGGTCCGAGAGTCTGTGCTCGTCTTTCTGGTTTTGATGAAAAAGGGTTAATGGAATGAGAAAAACAACTTGCACTTCAAATAATATAATGCGAATTATCAGCCTTATCCAAGTTCTCCTTCCCATTCCCAGGTCACTGGATTGTTGAGAAATGTCTGCCATGGGATATTCCAAACTTGGCAAGTATCCCATAAGAAGCTGCTGCACCCTATACGGGTTCTCAGATTTTGAGATATGCAGAGAAGTTGATTGTAGATTCAGCAAGGAAAAAAAACATTTCCAGGAAAGATCATGCAGCTAAGTGAAAGGTAAAGTTCTTTCCTTGGCTGGGTCTTTGCAAAGAATTGATCGTATTTTAAGGTATTTTGCATATTCATGAATATATTCTATTGCACATGACAATTTAAAACTTCATTGTATAAACTTAAACCAGAATGAAACTACTTAAGATACACTATTTTTAAAGTAACAAAATTTCTAAAAACTTTATACCATATGTAGAAAATGGTCTTTCTCACTATGTGAGCCATCTCCACATGCAGTCTATACCTGGGTCACTTTATAAATGCCTATCTTCATTTATGCTAGAGAAGCAAATTATTTCAAACTTTTAAGTGCCTCTTCTAGTCAGAATATCTTATGCCCAAAGTGATTCATTTACACTTCAAAGTTTTTTTTCTCAGGGTACTTCTTTCTTTAAGGAGGAAGAATACCTTTGACTGGTATGACATGGCTCCTTCAGTTCAAGGTCAACCTCTCTTTAAATCCAGAGCAGTGTTTTAATAATGGATCTGAATATATAATATTGAATCAACTGCTAAACTAATTATTTGCGTTAGTAGTACTGAATGGCACCCCAGGATTTATTTTCTTCTCCACTGTAGCTATAGAAGCCCAGCAGCTTTGTGGAAGAAAGTAGTAGTACCTTATCGTGTAGCATGGATTCGATGACGAGACCCCAAAGGTCTATGAAAGAAGTGTTATGTCCTTCTTTAGTCCTCTCCATCAGGTCATTATAATAGTACTTCAGACAATCCAAAGAAAAACAGCAGATCTTGGATTTGGTTACTTGCTTGCGAGCTTCCTTGATTGCATCCTCCAGATATTTTTGTGACCAATTAGCATCTTCATATAAGTTTGCCATGGTCCTGAAGAAACGTTAGAAGAAAATAATGAAAGAGGAGTAATGCTGTGGTTTGTTTTCAGAAAACTTTTGTGCAGCCTGTTTTCCTGTTCCTTAATTCTTACAGGGTTCACAACTAAAAAGTAAACACACTTAAAATACATTCATTTCAGGAGCAAACAAAACCTCCAAGCTTTCCTGGTTTGGATATGATAAAATGGGCTCAAAAATTATCTTGAAATTCAAGAGAAGAAAACAAGACCCAAGGCTATTAAATAACAAGGTTCCACAATTATTCATCAAATCCCTTTTTTGGAAGGTGGGGAGAATTCTAGGGAGCAGTCACTACTACTCTGTTCTAGTCCTGCATTTGTTCCCATATGTCTGCTAATGGCTTGTGCCAACAAGAAAACAGGGCAGTTATGGGCATGTCCTTGTATCACCATTCTTACTTGTCTCCTTGAAATCGTAATGCAGACAGGTACATTCAGATCTCCACATACAAACAAAGAAGTTAAAAGAAAAACCTACCATTAAAGTTTGGACTTACATAAAGTGACACACACCTCAGTGAAAAAAAATTCTCCACTTCCAAACAGGTGTAGAGGAGTGGGGGTACCTAGAACCTACTTGATTAAATACTTCAGTTATTTTAAGTATGACATCATCTGCTCTATGCCCACTGGGAGAAGAAAGCACTTCACAACGAGCCACCATAGCTACAGTCTCTCCAAGATCAGTAACTTGATGTAATTTGTTGGACTTTCTGTGACAGTATTTATTCCACTATCCCCAAATACATCTTTTACCAGAGGGAGATGCACTGTAAATCCAAAATGGAAGTGAGAATAACCAGCAAATGGCAGGCATAAATTCTTCTTCCCATCTTTCTTCAATTTCCAGTCTAAAGACAAATTCATTGCATTTAGTCTAAGGTATAATTGATAAAGTATGAAAAGGGAATAGAGCATTTAGATGAAAACATCAGGCATAGACTGAGTCAGTGGGGTGACAAAAGCAGTTAATGAATGTGGTGCTTGATCTCTTAATCTGTATGTTTTGTTTCTTTGCTCCAGGTGGACAGAGAGGAGATTGTGGGGAGAACGGAAATGCTTTTGCTTTGCTAAGTGCCATATGAGCTAACGGTGTTGTACAGAGTCAGCAATATTGAGCAGAGAACACATAAACCTCGTTTGGGTCATTCTCACCATGTGGTACCCGATAAACCCCCGATGTAGGAAATGCAGTCTAACAGGTTGAGCTTTTGGAGGCCCAGCAGGCTGCCATACATCGCTGTGAGTGATCTCGTTC
Organism: Ifrita kowaldi; assembly: GCA_013398055.1. Lineage (NCBI taxonomy): Eukaryota > Metazoa > Chordata > Aves > Passeriformes > Cinclosomatidae > Ifrita > Ifrita kowaldi. The sequence goes on along the minus strand of VZRS01007687.1, from coordinate 783,507 downwards.
CTCCCCCCGTTGTCGTAATGGCCACCACTGGCACCTGTTCAACACAGCAAGGCAGAAGGAGCAAAAGCCGTGCATGTGTTAGGCACAAACAACCCTTACTGCAGAAATCAGATAACAGGTTGCAGGCATTGATACAAGCAGGGATGCTACTTGGCATGAAAAGGATGTGATTGTTGCAAAAGGCTTGTTTGCTGCCGCCTGATTGATGTGAGAAGGAAGGCTTATGTCTTACCCGCTCAGATGGGGTGGGAAGCTGTTTACTTAACATGTAACTGGAAATCAACCTCACCACCCTGGAATTTTTCTCAAAGTGTATTATTAGAAACCATCATGGAAAATACAGGATTTACCACACCGGAGCAGATTATGGATCCATGATTCTGGCTCTAACAATGACCAGTGTCACACAGGAACGCACAGCACCCTGTAATCAGCCAGACCACACAATAGCCAAAGCCTTCCTGGCCCCAGGCCATTAATTACTTTATGTCCTGAAGCACAGTCATTGGTAGGGTTTCCCCCTCCACGGTCCAAGTGTAATTGAAGAGACAGACTATTCGTCTCCTAATCTTTTCCTGATCTAGTACATCCTTTGCTTCCAATAGCATCCGGAGTGTGGATGCTTACACGCCCTATGGAAAATGTCTATTTATACCTTTAAAGTATTAGCTTCCAATTTCATAAAGGAATCTGTGTTCTAAAGTCAATGAAGAGAGCATAAAGAAAATAATTTTCCTGCTGCATGAAAAAACAGAAGCACAGACAACCCAGAAAACAGATGTTCTTCCTACCCTAAACTCTTTAAGATCTTAAATCTAGGAAATTTTATAAAATAATGATGAGGAAAATCTCATAATCTTAACTAAAATCAGAATAAACTCCAAAAATTATATTCTGGGGTTTACATTTTCTAATCTATTTTATTGTAAGTTAAAATTCTAATGATTTTTTTCAGTTCAAATGTAAGTCAGCTAACAAAGCAGAGGGGATATTTTCCCGTAATTCTGAAGCTGAACACATGAACAGAAGAGCCAGAGTAATTAGACCTTTTCAGAAAACCGTTTTCCATGTGTAAGAAAAATCTCAGACAGCTTTGTAAAAATGTGTAAAAATGTTTGTTCCAGCTTTCTTGAAAACTCTGTTTTTCCTGTATTATTCTCTGCTCTGAAATCCAAACTAGTATTTTTGAATAATATTTTCCACAGCACTCCTTTTTTTAACTGTCAGCTAAAGAGTGTTGTTGTTGTTATTGGTATGTTCATACTTTTCTGATGGTCAGCAACCCAGTCAGGCATCAGCAAAACTTATTACTCAGTTACAGAGGCAGGAACAGGGTCTAGAGTGATACAGTTAAACTTAAAATCAGCTATTTCATCTGCAACTCCATGATGCTGTAAGAACCACTCTTCTTTGCCAGCTTGATGGTTTAGTTCTACCCCTCATTTTTCCCAACAATACACATTTTTGGCTGCAGAAACCCCCTCAAGAATTTTTATTCAGATGTCTGTGTGAAAATTTTTGTTTCTTCCTCTCAAAACCCTTTACACATGAGCCATGGCCATCATGTCTCTGTCACTGGGTTAAGGCCCTCTGTTTCCCAGGCAGCATCCCCCAGCTGTTTTGTGTCTACCCACTGTAAATTTTCCTCCTATGAGCAGTACCAAGAATAAACAGGAATGGACAGTTTGAAGAGCTGTTGAGAAGTTTTTGGGTCTGTAAAGATATTATCCTGCCTCCCCTGCTCTGCTATATTAACAGGCCTCTGCTTCTCTTGCTCCTCCCTTGCCCTAGGTGACCAGGCCTGGCCCACACCAGCAGGATTAATTAAACTGGGATTTTCTTTGTTGTTTGAATTTGTGAGCCAGGTCCCGATACCCTGAGAGCAGCTTCTACCAGGGACTGTATTGGCTTGCCTCATGCTCTTTCAGATCCTCCTCCAAATTAAGAATCTTTTTCAGAGCAGCAGCAACGTATTTCTTCCTTTTCCGCAGGAAGTTCTGCTCTTCCATGCACAGGCTAAACCCCAAGCGCACATCCAGGTCTCCTGAGCTGGAATAGACAATGGGACAAATCAATGCACACATCAATTACAGCTGATTTCAAGATCTGTAGGGCAGGTAATCAAAACACAAATCATCTGTAAAACAAGTTATTTCCAAGTCTGCATATTGATGAAAGGAAAGAAGAAAAAAGCATTTCAACTGCCAGCAAGAAATGGCAGTGAGGATGAAGAGGAGTTTCTAAGGTACTTTAGATTTCTTGTGAACATGGAGACAAAGACGAGACACACAAGTCAGGGAAAGATCACCAAAAGGAGTAATTTCAGAGGTATGCTCTTCTGCATCCATTCCTGTTTATCACTATGACATCCTGGAAAATTCAGGTGATGACGTCATCACTGGTTCTCAGGTTTTGACAATCCACTAACAGCATTTAAAGTGAGAGTTCTAATGAGTTATGTGATGGGGCTTGAACTGCAAATCAACCATCACCCCCTTTTCAGCCTCTGTCTTGGGAAATCCAGCCTTTCACCTGTGTCCTGAACAGATTCCTAGATAAGCATTTGCAAGCTTCATCCTGCAAATACACAAGAATATCCATCACTTTTTTTTTTTTTCACATGTGCTGGCTGAATTTTTTCCCTTGAGAAATTAAAAAAAAAAAGGTGCAAACCCAGTCAAATGGCAGCTAATGTTATGTGCCTTCAGCAACATAAATACACTTATTACTGAGAAAAGCACTAAATATTGACCAAATCTTCTGGGTCACATCTGGTGGCTGCAAACTCTGTCCTGAAAATAATTTTCACCAATATTTCACAAATATGAATGTTTCAAGGATTAATTTTACTAACTTCTGTTCTCCAGCAAATTTGATTTATCACACTGTCATTTTGAAAACAGAATAAGGTCAAATGATTTACCATACAAAAACCAAACAACTCTTCTAGCAGTAGATTAGAATTTTTCTTGCTTTCTTTCTATTTCTCTGTCTGTTAAATTTGCATGTCAGTATATTTTGTTATGGGCTGAGGTTGTACAGGTAGCTCTCCATTTACACAAAAGTTTCCCATGCTGTGAAAATCCACTTTGCTTCCCTTCTGTATATCATCCGATAGCGGGGGTGCTGTGAAACGTAGGAAGTTTTCAGCTGTACTATAAAACCTCATTGTCTTCAACTTCACCTGTCACTGGTGCAATTCTGTCCCTGCAAGGAAGTTGGCAGAGGTGCAGCTGGTCAGGTCTCAGCTCCCATTCTGCTCAGTGAAGCAGAAGGGGCGGAAGCCAGGCTACCCTATGTTTGTTTTGGTGATTTTGCAAAGTTAAAGACTGATAGAATTTATTTCAGTCATTGTGCAGATCCGACTATTGGCATAAATGGGAAATAAAATTAGCATGTGAATAGTACAGATTTATTCATGTATGAGAACAACAGGCATAAAGCAGACTGATTGACTCTGAATGAAGGCTCACGAGCTCATACTGGACTGCACGGTCCTGTAACTGCAGCTGACGTGCACTTACCTCATGCCCCACGTGAGCACAACACAAAGCACTCACACAGTATGTGTTCATCACTCCACCTATCACAGAAAAAGCCTGCATAACTAGTTTACAGTAGTCCTGGATGATAGGACAAAAAGAGGCTGTCTTACCATTTTCTCGTTGTCAAGCACAAGTGAAATGAATTATCCTAGGAAATGAGAAAGGTAAAGCTAATTACCACCAAATTCTAAAACATTTCTTTCCTTCAAGCTCAGGCAATGCTCAGACTAAGAGAGGTGGTTCTCAAATAATAAATCATATGTCTAAGGACGTTATCTTTATACAATTAACCAAAGCCTCACTCCCTGCCCTGGAATCAAATTTTCTCTTCTCTAATAAGCCTGAGTGTTTGGGGCAGAGAGAGTGCCACAAGCTTGCATGTTTACACCAGTTCCCAGTGTGCACACTTAGAAGGGGAACAAGAATGAGAAAAGTTACCTTGTTAAAATAAATTTTTTAAAAATACACACAAAAGAACCCCCCATATCAATATTTAGACAAACTAAAATCTGAACTAAGCTCATAATCTGGATTGGTCTTTTTTCAGTTGTTAGCCATTCCAGTATTACCCCAATATCAAAAAATAAACACCACCCCCCAAAAAACAAACAAACAAACAAAAAACAAAACGAAAACCCAAACAAAACAAAACAAAAACCAAGTGGTTTTGAATGCATGTGCATATAACAGTTGTTTTTTGTTCCTTGAATCCACTTAATCCTAACTGTGGGATTCAGGTTTGCAACAATTTTTGTATTATTGAAGTAATTGTTAACACCTTCTTCCTTAAAAGTGAGTATGACCACCTTAAATTTTTTAACATTTCTAATAAATAGCTGTACAATTTTATACAGTGATTTTGTTTACTTGGTAACTTCATTTCTGGCAGGACAATATTAAGCGCATTTTAAGAATACTCACCTCTTCTAGTATTATTTCCTTCTGCAAAGGGAGTGAATTCAGAGGGAAGGAAAGGACTCCAGATTTCTCTGTTTCATTTCCATCAGCCAGCTGAAGAAATGTAAAAAGCAATTGGGTATCAACACACGAAAGGTTTATCATCTCTAGAACTTCTCCACTAAGAAGGCTAGTTCAGTTTACTGGTTCTATTAACTTCTTGTTCTAATTTCGTTTTGGTTAATAATAACAGACAGAAGGAAAACTTACCTCTTCTGGCAATAGGATATCCAGTCTTGTCTGGTCATTTATGATGCAGTGAAATATAATTATATGAAGGCTGGGGCCAGAGTCCAGCAAAATCTTCTGGCTTCCTTCATGTGATCCTTTTACTGTAAATGTGAGCTCAGGGTCTAAACGGAGAGGCAAGGAACAAGCAGAATTTTAACTATTACAAGCAAACACACTTATCTAACAAAAAACCTCAATCTGCCCCTATTCTGCACAATTTTTGTTGAATTTTCCTTACACCACAATGACTAAGTAGACTTCAGGTGGCCAAAACAGACTGAAAATTTATACAAAATATCTTGGTGAATCAGTGTAAATAATCAATATACAGAATTCACAGATTTTTAAAATACTGTATCTTGCTATTTGTTAGATGCTGTCCACAAATAAATTAAACCAAGATTTAGATTTAAAGGATTGCCAGTTTAAAGGCGTTTATTTGATGGCAGTCTGTTCTGGTTCATAGAATACATTTTGTAATATTAAGACTAATAGTCAAATAGTTCTATAAACCCAAAACTCAAGCAGACTACTTGGCATGTGCCCTCATGTCACCAAAACTGAAACAACATGAAGGCTGTGTTCTTGTACAGAAAAGCCTTTATGTTTACAGAGAGATCATGTGCTGTTCTATTGCAAGATCAGGGCCAAAACATATACAATTTTAGGTCACTAACCTTTCCTCCCCATGTAACATCTCAGTCTGAAACCTCCTATAATGCAACTCAGTCATTGCTACCATTTTCTTCATAGAAGTCAATTTTCCATTCATGAATTAACTCAGAACAGTCATGAGTTTTCGAGATTTGCCCCAGGAGCAACTTTACACAAGCTACTGGTCATTTGAATGGACTTAAAACCTAGTGAAGGATCCTGCTGTATTTGTTAGAGCTACATTTTATAGACAAAGTATTGTTTTGGTGATCCTATGGTAGCAGAGTACCTTCCTTCAACTTGCAAAGACCCCTGTGATACAACTTTACATTTAAACTTGAGTTTATTACTTCTGCTAAAGAAGCAAAAAAAAGTGTCTCCTTCAGAACCCTAACTGTGCAGAAACTTTGTACATGCTCAAGACCAAATCAAACATATGGGATAAGATTTCTACATATTGTTTATAACACAATTTTAAACGATCCCACTTAGTTAGAAAATTTTGTTTTGAACAAGCAATAAACAAAGAGAATCAACCTAATTTTTCCAAGTTTCTCATTCTAATGTATGTGGCTCTATTTTTGCATCAGTTTAAGATTTGCCTCATAACCAAACACTTGATAAACTTGAATTTTGACAGATACAATCTTTCTGCAAGGTGGGGCATGGCAAAACTAAGTATTATGTGACACAGAGCAACGTGCACAACCCATTATTAATTTTTTCAATGTCACAGTCTGCTATAATGACTGAATCACAACACAAGAACAATAGGCTAATGAAGCAATAACCTCACTTGTGGATTGCTGCTTCAGCTTCCCTGTATCCACTCTAACCTCCAAACAGGAAACCTCACGTGCCTGCAGGAAGAGAGGATAAATGATGATTGAGAGAAGTGTAGATGTCATTGCAAGTGATTCATACTGTTCCCAACCAAACCCTCTGGCTGATCAATGAGCAAGACAATTATTATCTATGTTTTCAGATAACGTGAGGGCAATAGTGATATGGTATTTCTTCCCAAAACTGAAATAAAGAGGAACAACTCATGAGCTGCTTGAACTCAGAGAGAGAGTTAAGCAAAGAAGATGAGCCATATGCAAAATAATGAGCATTTTAAGATACGGGACTATTTTTATGAGCATTGTAACACTTTCTTCATTAACTCCTGATAGTCCTGAGCCTATGGGTTTATAGAAGAAAGTAGGTGGCAGTACTGGCTTTGGGACAAAGCTCAAAGTTTCCAGAGTTAGAAACATGAACACTTCTTATTCAGACACAAGAAAGATTGTAATAAATATATATTTTACCACTAAAACTCCATTTGTAATAATGCCATCAGGATAGTCCAGACTGAAAAAAAAAAAAAAAAAAAAAAAAAAAAAAAAAAAAAAAAAAAAAAAAAAAAAAAAGGAAGATAATGTCACGGGTGGGAAAACTCAGACAAATACTTAAGTCTATGGTTAACACATTAGTTGTTTCCCCCCCCCCCATCACCTTTGACATCTCTGACTTTAACATTCTCACTCAAAAATACTTTAAAGTTTAGGATTAGGTGATGAGCTGAGTTGCGATTTTTTCCACCCACTCATGATAAATATGAAGCTGGATTTCTACTTCTGTGGTCTTATACATTTGCTTTAGTAAACCACGCAATGAATACTGGTATGTGACATACTGAGTTTGAGAACAGCTGCAGCTGTTAAATCCATCTTGGTACTTTTAAGCATTACAGAGTTTTATCCAAGTTTTTGTACTTCAAAAACTAATACAACTGCCTAGCTTTCCACAACTTATAAAAAAAATACCATCATGGCAGAAGAAATTGTACTTACCTCTATTAAATGATCTGCAAATCACACATGAGAATGTAACAGATCACTGTATGTATAGACGTGTTTCCACATCTAAGGGCAGGGGTGAATTCGTATACTGCAGCCAACAATTTTTATATTCTAAAATATTTTTCCATTGGAAAAATCAAGCAGTGTCTCATTAAGGATATCTTATAATTTACCATTTCATTAAATTACAGATGTAAATTCATATGATCTCTCAAGAACTCAGATTACTCCAAAGGGAATACATACATTTGTAACTTTACAAGGATTGAGCACTGACTACCCAACCTGCTGCAGAGTATAAGCTATTTATTCAGACTTTACAAGACAAGGATTACACATTTTGAGGTCTCATATAGTTCTGTACTTGATATATGTATTTTAACTCAGCTGAAAGCAGACAAAAAAAAACCTTCAAAATTACATCCATACAAAATGAATGACATTGTTTTTATCCACTTAAAGTGAAAATTTATCACAACAATTAGATTTCACCATAAACATACATTATAGTATTCACTCAAAATTGCAAAGCTCATAAAAAGTTTAAAGTTTTCTTTCCAAGTCAGTATTTTCCTTTAGGGGAAAAATATGAACTGGCTAAATACAGTGCAGAACATTCAGGAAAAACTGCATTATAAGAAAACATCAACAACAAAACTCAAGCAAACACCTCTCATCAAAAATACCCAGATATACACTTAAAAATTTTGTAAGACTTCTTTTTGGAAATGTATTTTAAAAGAGTTCAAAGAACATTGGTCAGGAATTGGTGAAAATATACTCAGTGTTTCCACCTGCACACAGGTAAAGGGTGTAAGTGCCACTCAGGTTTTGTTTCAAACACAAATTTTTGTACTTAATTACTATTTTGTAGTCAAATAGTTGTAACATTACAGGACATATGGTGCCACCATCCCCAAATACTTCATTAAAAAATTAAGGAAAGCAAGAAACAGTATGGTCGATATTAAAAGACCTCAGCCTGCATAGCCTGATGGAATGAAAGTGCAAAGACAGGTAAAGGTATCTCTTCAGGGAGGTAAACATCCAGTAAAGTGTAGTATTATTTGAGGTACTGGTATCAGCAAAGTATGAAGTTAGGCTCAAAGTTAGGAGGTTCAAGGCACGACCTTCAAACAGGGTGGGAGAACTGCACTGTTGTACAGAACAGAGCAGAGCTTGGAAGGCTCCTGGGAAGAGCCAGGACACCTCAGTCATTAAGGACCAACAGCTGAGATGTCTCCATTGGGTTGTCACCTCTGCTGCCACCACTGTAAGAAAGCCCAGCTGCTGTCACTTACTTGTAACTTCCCATACTGCTCTTTTAACTTTTGTATCCCAAATTCTAAGGCTTCTGCTGGTCACAGCAAAAGACGGATGCCTTAATTTTTTAACTTTTCTAACCTGGTGGTCCATACCCTTGTTTTAAGAAGAGCAAGGACACTCATCTTTTTCTGAATTTTAGGAAATCAGCCATGGCTAGAAACATAGCTGAGCGGGGTGCAGAAGAGCTCAGGTTGGCAGGGACCTTTGAATATTTTGCCAAACTTTGGAGCACTGAATAACTTCCACTTGTTGGGATTAGCTGACAATTTCTCTAACAACCAACCTGCTATTAGACAGCCCTCATTACACAGACTAATGCTCCCATTCTCTTTTCCATTACAGTTTGAGATTTGTGGCCTTTTTTTATTGCAGACCTCAGTTTCACTAGGAGAATTGGGAGCATATTATGGCCTGTAGCAGGGAAAGACAAAAACAGAGACTGTGGGCATCTGCCCTCACTAAAAGTCTGTCAAAGGAGTGTCTGGGGCTGCAGTGGACTCTATGAGCCCAGGGATGATTTCCCAGCACCTGGTATACATCAAACTGCAGCCTTCTTTTTGGATTATGCCTGACTTATAATGAAATGGGAAATTTTGCATAGGAACTTACAGTCACACAGGTTCTTATATTGCAGTTCTCATTTAGAAGAGGCAACTGTGCTCCATTTCACCAAAGAATCTGTATTTTTTGATACCTATCTACAAAATTTGAATTCTTTCATGTCAGATCCAGCTTTCCCTTCCTTTGGTAGCTTCCATAATAATGCAGGCTACTATTCTGAGCTTTCTGACAACCCAAGAGAAGCATGGGGCGTGGTATGGTTTCAGTCAAGAAAGCTGTATTCACCTCCAAGGTTCTTTCTTGACTTAAAACTTTTGCCTTCAGTGCTCCTCCACACACAAATACAAACAGTACATTTGGCCCCCAATGGATGGAGACTCATCCTGAGGGTTTCTCAGCAGTGTCTAAACCAAATGGCTAGCATGATCTGCTGGTTCCCCTTCACAGGAGGGGTATTTCTCAAAATAACACAGCAGAAATACAGAAAGGAAAAAAAATACTTTTATTTTCTAAAAATCCTGCTTTTGCCATATTTCAATAATTAATATTTAACTTTTATACAACTTTTTGTACACCTATTTACATTTATTTGTGTTAATTGGGCTTTGTTTTTAACATAGTCTTTCACATTTAAAAAAAAAAAGGGAGAGGGAGCGGAGGTGAAAGGTTGTGTAAGAGTGGTCCTTCATTCTTCTAAGAGTTGTTAGAGATGCACTTCCTCAGCTTGAGACATCTGAAAGATAAAAGAGGCCAGAAAGAAAGTCAGCAGGTACACCAAATACCCTGGGGCTCTCAGACTTTTCCTTGGAAACTTAAATTACCTTGCAGTTCACCAGAATCCTCGTTGTGGCCCCTCTGTGTTGGGTGTGGGCTTCAGTAGAAGTCGGAGGGGAGAGGGATGTTGAGCGAGCGCAGCCACCTAGTCCAGCGGGACCCCGTCCCTGTAGCAACACGGATGGGCTCGTTCTGATGCTGGACCCTGCCAGTGGAGACACAGGGGAGAAAGCCCAGGTTAACACTGAAAATCACCAGAAAACAACACAAAAAGCACATAAGCACATGAATCAGCAACCTGTGTACAACGGCCTTACCTTTTCTGTCACTGCTGCCCAAGTGCAGCAGCTCTCACGCCAGCTGGGCTCGTGTTATGGGCCCAGAAAACATTGGGCAGGCATTTGCAATCCCTTGGCTCGGTTGCTGGTGAAAAGGCACTTGGAGGAAGGAGCATGCCTTCCTCTCTGTGTCGTTAGGATCAAACATCTGGCCCTCAGTGCCTGCCACTCTGCAGCAGAGGTGAGCATTTCCTGGTACTGCAGCAGTGGCGTAAAGGTGAGGCAAAACTACAGAGGGTATTCATCTCGCAGTTGTGGAAACCCACTACCAAAATGAAGCTTTTCTCCCATTTTAAATAAAATATAACGGGAATGGATGCAGGAACAAATTTCATACAGCCCTCCAATGTATCATGAGGTAATTTTTATAATGTTCTTTTTGGCAAAAGTAACACAAAACACAGCCTTTGCAGTGAGGTTACAGGCAAACAAAAATAGGAGTGGCAAAGCCACTATTATAGGTGCACCCCAGGAAACATTCTTGGCCTGGGGTTACACTTCATGTGTGATATTATTCATCTGAAATGCTGGAAAGAAAGAACAAGCTAATGTAGTAAATTTTGCAAATAGTAAAATCTAGAATGAAGACAAGGAAGAAATTTAAAACTACAGATAAAGAGTATCAGGAAAAATTGCTCGTGGGATTAATTATTCATTTCAGAAATAAACTGCCGTATTACCCCTCCAAAAATACTTTCTCCCATCACAATACAGGATTTCTAGAAACTATCCCACATGCTGTACTCCTTGTTATCAGAGGGCTCTCTCCCTCTGAAAATTGTCTCTAACCTCTGTCAACACTTCTCCCATCCACCAACGACAAAAAACTTGCCAAAACCTGCTGAGCTTGTTCAACATGGAGAGGTTGGTTTGTGTCCATAGCTTTCTGGTGATCCATCTCAACTATTTCACTTCAGTTGTTCAGACCTTTCCAGGGCTCTCTAGTTTATCTATGCAATCCATTGTCTACAATTTTAACGGACAAATCCTTTCATTACTTACTCCTGACATCACACGTTCCAAACTGAGGGAAAAGAAACACCCTCTCAATATCCTACCCAGATCACAATATTTAATCAATTCAGATGTGCTTAGACCATTATTCCAGACTCAGCTGGTGGGCAGAACAGCACTGACCACCACACAAGTGCAAGAATTGCGAATGAGGGATAGCAGGGGAAAGGTCTACCTGCCTTCTGACAGGAAGCCCATTTTCTCAGGCCTACTGTGACCTTACAGGGACATTCCCTTACGTCTAACACAGCAACTTCCTGCCTTTGCATGTGGAGTTCTTCAGGCCACAACTATTACATTGGCCACTCAGGAATCATACTACAAATGAAAAAAGGTAGATCAGACGCCTTCTTCCTGGAGCAACTGAGCCACGACTGCCATGCTTTTTAAAACCTCTTCCGTGATACTGCAAAAGATCCTTTTTATTGGTACAGTTTCAACCATCATCTTCCAACCAGTAGAATTCCTACTCAGGCATCACTTGCGAAAATTGTCCCATTTCTGACTTTATTGAATACAACTCCAGGAAAAGGCACTTGGCTGCAAGGTCAGACAGAAGAATTTGGTGCAGAGCTGATGGCACACATGCTCCAAGACAAGTTCCAGCCTCCGTTCCCGTATGCAAACCCACTTGTGCACAACATCCAAGCCAGAAAACCTTCCTCCATTTCCCCCATCAAAAGACAGGATTATCGAGAGTATGATTCTATGTACCAACTCCATAAGCCACCCTATAACTTGCAAAAGAAGGAGGACCCTAGAAAGGATATTTGGGATGCCTACTGGGGCTTCCCCATTGCCTTTACCGATGTTGTGACACTCCTGAGGTGTGACAGGCACCATTTGCCTTCATGCTGCTGGGCCTTTTGCCAGTCCTGGTACACAGTAAACAACAAACAATCCACTGTGATGAGTCTCCATAAGAGATTCGGAGACTCTTTTGGCTCTGATAGCTGTTTTGTGTGTGAACACTGTGATATCTTTCCTTCTCCGTTCTTAACACTGAGCTACTGTCCTTTCACTAGCAAGTTCTTATTTCCGCTGCTGTCAGGAATTCAAGGTGTCCACCCATGTATTATCCTGCTAGGCCTCCTGAAGGGCCCCAAATGCCTTCAGAACGTTCCAGCAGAACCATCTAAGAGCAGTACCTCCTCTAAGGTTAACAGTACATTCAGTCCAATAACATGGATTGAACTGGTAACAGAAATCCTTTCAAGTGTCTTCCTCAGAGTCATGAAGCATATTTTGGAGACAGACTAGAATACCCATGGTCCTGCCACAGATTCCCTTTCCAGTTCAGGTGGCAGTTTCCCAGACTCACAGCATGAATTACCTGAAACAAACACATCCTCTAAACAGTAAAACTCCACCAACAGCTTTCAAGCCCACCAAGTGAAGCTACTGCTGGCTCCTCCAGCTTTCCTGGTTCCTCAGTCCTCAGACTCCCACAGCGGTCTTCTGGAAGGACCTTACTTTATGCAGAATATTTGCTTCCTTTCTCTACCACAGCTCCCCATGTGTAGCCAGATGAATTGAATAGATCAGCTTATGGAAGTATGTTTTATAATGTCATGGATTTGAAAAACCAGATTCCCCAAGAAGGGGGTAATTAAGGCACTTGGGCTTGGCACGCCTCCTAAGGGTCAAAACTTCCTGAATATTGTCATTGTCCTCATACTTCCGGGTGTATCTCATCAATTCAATGAGAAGAAAGAGAACAGGAAGAAGTCGGAGCCCAAGAGGCAGAATCCAAACAGAGAAAAAAATCACATTACATATATTTGAAATCTAAAAATATGTATTCTAAAATTCCATTTTACTAGACTTGAATGAAAACATCTAGCTACTGCTTTTAGAGACCACAGGTTTAAGAAGTACTGCTTTTAGAGACTGCAGGTTTAAGAAGTACTATCACATATGAACCAGCTTTTCAGACTATTTTTATACTGTATATAACACTTTATTAAGAACTTAAGACTCTACTCACGTGTTCTGCAATGTGAACTCCACCTCCAGCTCCTCACGTGCCTGAAGAGAGGAGAAGAAAAAAGAAAGATTGATTACTTATTTTCTTCACAGGTTTCATCATACCAGTTACATATAATTTTTAAAATATGCATTTAGAACAGAATTTAGGAAAATTCCCAGAATGTAAGAAAACCATAGTGTCAGCTGAAGACACTGAATTTTAAGATATTAAAAAAGCAGTTGCTAAAACTAGTTTTTGAAATCTAAATTCTTTATAAACATGTCTGCATGCTTAAGAACTGCTATTCTGCTAGAACAGCCATTTGTTCAGATTTTAATTCCCAACACAAAAAGAACTAGCCTCTTTAATACCATTACAATTAAAAGGGGATGAAAATTCAGAATTTACACCAAGACCCAGCAAACACCCCAGAAATATTCAGAATTAAGACTCTGGATAACTAGTTCTAGCTGGTTCCATCCCAGATTTCTAGCATGGATATGTGCTCTCAACAAAAGCTAGCATAAAGCACTCATTGAAGTCTTTCTTAGAACAGCAGCAAAATACAGTTTAAGCAGATATTTCCTATAATGAAACACTGTAAAAGGATCTATTGAGATGGAAGGAGAGAATTTACTTTTGTTCTCACCAATTCCATTGCTCACCTGTGGATTCAGCTGAAACTTGACGCGGACAGTACGTCCTACAGTGAGTTTATCTATGTCAAAGAGAACTGTGCAGAGTTCATCATCCCTGGTGACCGTGTCTTCATCACAGACTTTCAGCTCCAGCACATTCTGCACAAAGAGATTAAGAATATAATGGAGTTATTACTATATCTAAGAGCTCCATAAGGCAGGAAAATCTCCAGACCAGGATTTCTTTCCTTGCTTCTCCAGTTTTATGGGAAGCAGGAAAAAGGAGAAAGGGGAAGAGAAAAGGGAAAGAGATTTGGGATTATTAGATGTCACATTATTGTTAACTCTACATATAAAGAAGAAGCAGGCTTGTTTCATTTCCCCAGGCAGACAAGACAAGCAGGTCATGGAAAACATTCATACCTTTGTGATAAATAACTGCATTAAATTCTTCTACATTTATTTTAAGACCTTTGGTTCTAAGTGTATAAAACAGTCACAGATACATAAAGATGGTTTAAAGGATTTTCACAACATGCAGAACTGAGTGATTTTGCTATTATTTTTGTGTGATCCTTTTCTTGGGTTTCACTTGTATATGTCAAGGTTGGGGATAGGATAGTAAGGCTGTATTCTGAAGGGCATTTAATTCCTTCTTATTGCAGTATAGTAGATATTTAAGTAACAAATAACTGGAATAGAACAACACTAAAGAGGATGTAAGCAACAAGGGTTTTTTCCTGAGGAATCTTTAACACCTTCAGTGTTTGAAACTGGCTATATATGTATTGATTTGCTGTGGTTCAGTGTAATCTAATGACTACCTGCAGACCATTTGGTAATGGTGAAAACGACTGATGTTCGTTACCTTGACACGGCGGTCGATCTTGTAGCAGAAAGCTTCATTCCAAACAGGGTTTTTGCTGTTCCTGATGGTCCTGGTCCGAACCTTCTCAGCTGAGGCAGTAGGCAGCCACAGTGTCACATAACAATCTGAAAGGGTGACTGTACAGGGAGAAGATGAGCGCAGTTAAAATGTATCCAGAGAAAGAATTACTGCACAGTTCCCATTTAACCCTAGTAAGACAAAGATAGCACAGCTGGGGTTTTCTTCCTAAAATACACAGGATTAGGAGTAAATAATACAATGAAGCACTCACAGGAAAACAGACATGCTCATACATTTGCCATGCCCATTTCCACCTTTTCACTCAGTCAGACATGCCTTTTTTTTTTTTTTTTAAATCTTACTTTAGATTTGAAATTGCACTGTCCTCCATATACCGTGCATGCTGCATTTTGCTTTATCTTCATGATTATCCAAACGGCTGGGACAGGCAACACACCTCACATCCTTCAATCTGGGCTATAGAGAGGCTTGTTTTCTATAATTTCTTCCCCAGATTTGGTACCTTAACTTAAAGAAAGCCTTTAATAAAGTGCTGGCTTAAATGAAGAACAATAGATTTTTTTGACAAAAACTGTTCTCCCATCAAAGCTGAAAAGTTTGATTTCCTTATCACAAATCAGAAAGTGCAAATTCCTTATCCATTCATATATTGGGCAAAGTTTTTAGAAGTTGTGTCTTTCTCAGCAGTTCTTTCAGAAAACAAAATCAGTTTCGTCACCATAATTAAATTACTCATTGTTCAATTCCTTCCTACTGTTTTATCTGCAGACTGAAAGGATGCTACTGCCACTTGTGTCTAGGGAAGGAAGCCATGAGTGCCAATGAAGACATCAGCTTCTCCTATATTCTGAGTCCTCAAGTTTGGAGGAAGAGCTCCAGGGAGTGAGACTTAACAGAAGAATGACACAGGCACTGATGGCCTTTCTCTCACACCTGTAATGCAATCTCCCTATTTCACATTAGCAATGCTCAACCAGTCACCTGGTTCTTAACAACAACCTCGTGAGTCAGAGGAGGCCAAACAATTCAGCTCATAGTCAATCCCTGCATCATGCTCGAAACACGTAACAGTGTTATTACATCATATTAAGAACAATTACTTCATGTATTTCCTCTTTATCTTTCAGTAGCAATCATGGATTTAGGTTTTCCTACCAGCCAAGCTGTGCCTTTATTGTGTAGTTAACCATGCTATCACAATCAGCAAAATCTGGATAATGACTGTGGGAAGGAAAGCATTTCCAGAAAGAGGCCTAAGCCACACCTGATCAGAAGACTGTGACTGATCAGATGTTCAGCAGAGGCACAAATGTAAGCAGATAAAAATGCAAATGGTTAATGGTGATTAAATGCTACAGTTTCCATTTTCAAAGAGGATGAGACACACTGATTACTTCACAATAGCAATATAAGGATTACGCAAATACGTACATTGAGAAAACTTGAGTTTCTTGGAACTGCTCAAGACCATCCCCCACCCCGGACAGGGCTTTGATCAACCTGATCTAGTGGAAGGTGCCCCTGCTCATGGCAGGGGGGTCGGAACTCAATGATCTTTAAGGTCCCTTCCAACCCAAACCATTCTATGATTCTATGCTTTGCCCCAGATCCCATAATGCAGTCAATGTCAGGGTCCAAAACAGAGTCTAGATTTTCAGGCCTCTGCTCAATTCCGTTAAAATTATCTTGTTCTGAAATATCAGTAGGGAGGAATACTTTTAAAGCATTTTTATTTTTCACTGGTAAAGTAAATAGGAACATGAGAGCCAATGAACAAGAAGAAAGGTTCACTCCAATAAATAAAGCAAAGACAATAATGAGAAAATACATGGAAAATAAATAAATTTACATAGGGAACACCAAGATTTAACCAGTAAAATTGGAAAGCTCAAGTGGAGGAAATAAATGCTAACTCTGAATTGTAACAAGCATCATACTTTTACCATTAGAAACAGGTCAAAAAGGGACATTTTCCCATAGTTGAAAATACTGAGGTTTCAAGGAAAACTAGCTGAAGTGTTTGCCATTTTGATGCCTCAGAAAAAGTAAACACTGCATGAAATAGCCTTCCCACTGCAGACAAATAAATGGACAGGTTTTTCACAATAATATCAGTTTCTTCAGACAATAAATTTTCTGTTATGAAAATAAGCTTTCTGTAAAGCTTACAAATTTCTCTGCGAGATACACTTTAAACAAATTATTGTGATGCCCAAGTTCTGAATTTGGGGCATCTCCAGGGGATCAAGATATGATATTCATCTGCTCTTGAGACCAGAACACCAAATAAGAAAGCCATATGGTGTGGCAGACATGCCAACAGGTTTAGCAAAAAAAAGACCCCAAGATTCACTGTGATAAGGAGTGACTGTGGGCAAGTTGCCCCAGGAAGGACAGGCACAAGGAAATTAAACAAGCAGGCAGTACAGAAGTACAGGGATACAGAAATGCACACTCAATTGTTCATGTGGGTTTGTAGGTGCAATTGCAGTGGTGGCCTAGTCAGATCACGTATTTGGCTGGTGCAAAACACCGTTTAGGCATTTTAAAATTTGGGTTTTGATGAATAAAAAGTTGTGCATACAACTGTAAGCTCACAGAATGTGTGCTTCTGTACATAAAAATAAGACTTTAAGAAATTCCTAACTTTACACCTTATAAGGTGATCTCACTTTGTCTAATGAACCACAGGTAAAAGAGAAATAAGCACAGTAGTAATACATTGTGGAAGATGCTTAAGTAACCCAGAATACCACAGGTAAGTGCAGCAGAGATTTCTTCCCTGATAGTAATCAGTCTTCCAAAAATACTGTTGTTAAGCACAACTTCCATGTGATCTAACCACATCCCTCCTGCCAGAAACCACCAAATACAGCCTCTGGTAAGTCTTCCCTCTTCTCTTGACCCATCACACAAGTTAAAATCTCACAATATAGATTACATGAACTAAAATTTTCTTAGAAACTATGATGTGCTGCATGAAATTCTGAGCTTACCAAAAGAAAATTTATTTTGAGCCATGCTCAGGAAGATTTTGGGAAACATAGTGTGGAAGTTTTCTCTTTATGTCTTTTAGATTTATTCATGTGGTCTTTAGACTTTACTTTTCTTATTCTCTTTGCCTTTATTTCACCTTTTTCTTTCACGCCTTTCCAACCTCTTTAAACAGATGTTTCATCATTCATATTTCTCCATGAAAGTAATTCAGTGGCATAATTGCATTTTGAATGGCATCTGAACAAGTCTCAGTGCACCTAGAAGAGTGGGTTATTGAGGACCCACATCTATGGAATGGAAATTGTGAGGAAGATCTTCAGTGAATTGGAAAATTCAAAATTAAACCAGTCCCTTCCCTGGGTGAGTCAGTGTCAGATGTAAACGGTGACCAAGCTGTTCTTTCCATTTTTTGCAAGTCTCATTCTCCCTCTGAGAATATTCATTTTAAATTTGCTATCACACACTCTGGTTCAACAAGCTGTTGCCCACTAGTCTGCAGAGGCAGAGAAGGTGAATTGTTACAGGGCTTCCTCAACTGGATATCACCAGACTCAGTAGACTTCCCTTCTGCAGAGATTTCTTCTGTCCTGGGCTGTTCTCGCTATTAACTCCTGTTCTGTGACCTGGCTATGACATTTTTCTTTTGAAGTGTCTATTCTAGATATCCTTTTTTCACTTCCCCTCACTATCCCTCACTTAAACTCCTGTCAAGAGCTCAGAGCAGTGCTCTGTTAATTTTTTTTCTGACTTTTAAACAGCCCCATTCTGTAGGTTAAATAAATTCCAAGACACACTGGATTTTATCACCACTTCCTGCATATGTACAAAGTCTGCAGAAGTAATTGAATGCTTTTGCTTGTACTTCTGTTACTTTCATAGGCTTTCCTGCTATCCTGGTTTTACATCTGCATTACCAGTTCCTCCTTTCTTCCATCCAGAAATTCCGTAGGAAATACTCAGGTTTCTTACTTAAAAATACAAGGGTTTTCACTGTTTACAGACCAGATCTCAGATCAGCAGCTAAGTCTGATATCAGAAGGGTAGGAAATATATCTCAGATATGAAAAAAAACCATCAAATGTATCAGCTTGCTTGAGTCAGTTTCTTTAAGAGGAGACAGCAATGCTTCAGTATCAAAATAAAAATAATTCTTGCAAGCTTACAGCAATACATGCCTTTATTCCTACACAATTTGAGAACAATAACACTGTCCAAATATTTTCTTTAAAAAATTATGAGAACCATCCAACAATAGTAGAAGTACTCACGCAAGTCTGCCTTCCGGACATTCCTCACTCTTAGTATTTTTACAGTGAGCAAGTTGAAAGGAGATACTGGTGCCTGCACAAAAATTCAGAAAAGGAAAAAAGAAAAAAAAGATTACATTATTATTATAGTCTGTAGTCACAGACTACTGTAACCCTGATGTTCTAAGGACGTAGATAGAACAAGGTTTTCAAGGTTGAGCCGATACAATTTATCAAACCAAGTGGAGCAGTCAAAAATCTGTACAAATTTTTGGCACAGAGCTCTCTTCGGGCCTGAAATAGAAGCAACATATTTCAAAATCACTTGAGCTGACAATTGGTGCCAAGAGTTTGATTTGATAAAGATCACTTCTTCTTATCATTGCTCCCTTATTATCACAATAAACACCCCTAGAGCACACGTGTGGGTGTCCTCACCTCTTACACACCACTGCCTGCAGTGGAACAGATTGTCTCTGGGACACCAAACACTGCCACAGGAGCTGTGAAATAGAGCTGTCTACCATGCACCAGCACAAGCTCCTGCACATAGCCAAAAAAGCCAGAAATGCAGCTGACAATGATGAGCTACTTCTCATGAAGACTCCAGTGGACCTCTGATCTTCAGCTCTGATCCCCAGCAGAAAGCTACAAAAATTATCCCAGAGCTGATCTTGGGGATTAACTCACAACTCCACTAGATATCAGAAACCTTGGGGCCAGAGACATTAAGTCTGTAATAACTCATATCCTCCATAGCTCATACTAATGAATCTTCATATTCCTCAGGCTATAAATTAACCCTTTCCCCATTTCAACTTGCAGATAACTATTTAACATCTTACTCTCTCTCACACACTATCTCCTCTTTTTCATATATACCATCTTCCATTTTAAAGCCAATATATGTACAGATATCATTTCTCTCAACACTTGCTCAGATTGATACTTAGCTTTGCACTTACTGATCCTGTTTTAGAACAGAAACAGGTTTTATTGTGCCCAAAAACTTATCTAATCTTTCTATATGTACCAGTTGGTAAGAACGAAATACTAATACAGACTGGGGAACGAGAGGCTGGAAAGCAGTGCTGTGGAAGGGGACCTGGGGGTCCTGTTCTGTGGTAAGTTGAACATGAGCCAGCAGTGCCCTGGCAGCCAGGAGGGCCAACCCTGTCCTGAGGGCATCAGGCACAGCATCGACAGCCAGGCAAGGGAGGGGATTGTCCCACTCTGCTCTGCACTGGGGCAGCCTCACCTCCAGTGCTGGGGACAGTTTTAGGTGCCACAACATAAGAAAGACATTAAACTGTTAGAGAGTGTCCAAAGGAAGGCTACAAAGGTGGTGAAGAACCTTGAGGAGAAGCCATATGAGTGGCTGAGGTCACTTGGTCTGTTCAGGCTGGAGAAGAGGAGACTGAGGGGAGACCTCAGTGCAGTCTGCAACTTCCTCATGAGGGGAAGGGGAGGGGCAGACACTGATCTCTTCTCTGTGGTGACCAGTGGCAGGACCCGAGGGAATGGAATGAAGCTGAGTCAGGGGAGGTTTAGGTTGCATATTAGGCAAAGGTTTTTCACCCAGAGGGTGGTTGGGCACTGGAACAGGGTCCCCAGGGAAATGGTCACAGCACCAAGACTGACAGAGATCAAGAATCGCTTGGACAATGCTCTCAGGCTCTCAGGTCATTCTTGGGAATGGTTCTGTACAGGTCCAGGAATTGGACTCGATGGTCCTTGTGGGTCTCTTCCAACTCAGAATATTCTGTGATTCTAACTCTACCCATAAACCCTCTCACTCTTGTTTTCATAGATACACTATACCCTCATAAACTTAATACAGTGTCCTAACACAAGCACATGGGCTTTACTGCTTAATGCAGGTATCAGAAGTGCCTGTATTAATCATAAAGCAGCAA
>VZRS01007687.1:745997-761097 GCA_013398055.1 Ifrita kowaldi | reverse complement strand
AAGTTGAACATGAGCCAGCAGTGCCCTGGCAGCCAGGAGGGCCAACCCTGTCCTGAGGGCATCAGGCACAGCATCGACAGCCAGGCAAGGGAGGGGATTGTCCCACTCTGCTCTGCACTGGGGCAGCCTCACCTCCAGTGCTGGGGACAGTTTTAGGTGCCACAACATAAGAAAGACATTAAACTGTTAGAGAGTGTCCAAAGGAAGGCTACAAAGGTGGTGAAGAACCTTGAGGAGAAGCCATATGAGTGGCTGAGGTCACTTGGTCTGTTCAGGCTGGAGAAGAGGAGACTGAGGGGAGACCTCAGTGCAGTCTGCAACTTCCTCATGAGGGGAAGGGGAGGGGCAGACACTGATCTCTTTGCTGTGGTGACTGGTGACAGGACTTGAGGGAATGGAATGAAGCTGAGTCAGGGGAGGTTTAGGTTGCATATTAGGCAAAGGTTTTCCACCCAGAGGGTGGTTGGGCACTGGAACAGGGTCCCCAGGTAAATGGTCACAGCACCAAGACTGACAGAGATCAAGAATCGCTTGGACAATGCTCTCAGGCTCTCAGGTCATTCTTGGGAATGGTTCTGTACAGGTCCAGGAATTGGACTCGATGGTCCTTGTGGGTCTCTTCCAACTCAGAATATTCTGTGATTCTAACTCTACCCATAAACCCTCTCACTCTTGTTTTCATAGATACACTATACCCTCATAAACTTAATACAGTGTCCTAACACAAGCACATGGGCTTTACTGCTTAATGCAGGTATCAGAAGTGCCTGTATTAATCATAAAGCAGCAAAAGCAAAAATTATGCACTGATGTTAACTAATAAAATGTTAACATAATGTTAAATAATTGCTATTATTTCCTTCACGCATGCTATACATTTTGCCAAATCATTTGTCTTTCCAGCAGTATCACAAGGCTTATCCTAAAGTGTTTCACAATGCTTTGCCAGAGGGTCAAGCAATTGGGACCATGACATAACACTGGACAATAACCCAATGTAATGAAGGAGGTCCTTGTCCTCACCAATGAAAACCTCAGCACCTCTGAAAAGGCAGCAGAGAACACGAACCACCTCCAAGAAATAACCTGAGTAATCCCTAGAGTATCTTCTTGCACTTGTTGACAAGGGGCCTGAAGATGCAGAGCTGAAGGGCAGTGAGACAGCAGCAGGAGGGTCAGAGATAGGGGCATATTTGTTCTACATTTTCTGACCGGTCCAGACTCGCACACTGGGCAGTTTTATGGAGCGCAGTTTGCAGGCCCTTGAACTGTCAGGTGTGGGACATTTCAGCTGTTGCAAAGACTATATCACACCTCTACATGCTCCATTGTTCCAAATATGTCCACAAAGGATAACCTGAATAGACACACCTTGAAGGAAAAAAGTTCTTTGGGGGAAAAAACAAACAAATAAACAAATGAAAAAGGATTACAGTCTCCAGTCAAAAGCAACCAAAAGATACCATGCCCAGACTGTACAGCTGAAGTGCTACAAGCAATTTTCTATATGAATTAAATAGAAATGGGTAAAAGAGAGAAGCCCTCCTAGATGCAGGGATCAGCAGCCAAGGCTGGGCTATCCCTGACAAATCTACTGACATGTTTGTTACATTTATGCTTGGTCCCTGCTTTCCCCATCCAATAAATTGTAAATGTTTTTGACCTCAGAAGTGTTATTTCAGAAGACGTGGAGCATCTCTCTAATCCAGAAAGAAGGAGGCTTGCATCACTTGAATACAGAAGAATGGATATGAGCAGAAGTTCCCCATGCCATGGAAATGCTGTTAATTACTGGGCTTGACACCATTTTAAAGGAATAACCTTGGCTCAGCTCTTTGAAAACAAACATCAAGACCTTTGCTTTGTGAATCTCAAGTGGGTAGTGATATCTCCCTGCAGCCAAGTGCCACACTGAGATAGGAACTATGAAAGTTGTTTCTGTTCTCAGCTGTCCCTATTACCTGGATGTACTTATTTATGCAATTCCCTGGTCAGCTCTTATAATTCCATTATGGTGTATCTTACTCTCCAAACTTACAGAATCAATCCTCAATGCTTCACTCTGGGTTGTGGAGTTCATTCCCATACTAGAGTCTTGGAATTCAGATCTTACAACTCCTAACTTTCAGGTGCCTGAATGCTTTACCAAGTCTAGCTGTCAGCGACTCACTCAAAGACACACAGAAAAACCTGTCGTAAACGGGATAATCCGCCAGCAATTGGCAAGGGCTTCCACATCCTTCCCTTTAATGTGATTATGTCCATATCACAGGCTGGAAGAGTTCTGAGGCCAGAAGCCTCCCAGGTCAGCTATTACATACACTTCAACTTTCAGCTTCTATATTTATTTCATCTGAGACATGATTCTTACCTCATAAACCGGAAACACAAGCCAGGCATTTTAATTATCACTTTTGAAACTACTTAAATACATGAGGCTGCAAATGCAAGACTTGGTCACACTGTCCTACGTCAGATAAAAATTCAATTAAGTCCTGTGGCACACTTGTGCAATCCTCACCTATCTGGTCCGAGAGAAGTCTGTAGGAGTGTTCATATATATGGGTGCTCATTCATATGAATGAGTTATATAACTGGTCTCTAAAACTGCTCTATTTTAGTAAAATCCCAAGCTTAAAAGTCTTTCATAGAATTTTTTTCTTGAAGAGACCAGAGTGAAACTCATACAACATTTCCAACTTACATCAAGAGAAAAGGTAGCTATCAAGGTGCATATCTATTTGGGGCAGAGTACTCTTCCCTTAACTTTCTCAGCAAAAAGGAATAGAAATCTCATCACTACTTTAAAAACTGTGAAAAACAACAAAGCAATCACTCACCCTGTCAGAAAGAGTGGCAGGGCTTTAAAACACAGATCAATTCCTTGCCTCTGACCTGGGTCAGGTATGTGGCACCTTTTAACTTCAAAGAGTTTTGGAACCTCAAAGGCAGGCAGGATTTCATTACATTACTATGTTTACCACCTCAGGCAAGGTCAAACGCATAAGAAACACTTTTCCTTGTACTGCTATTTTGTTTTTATTTCACCTATTTTAAAATACCCCATAGCTGGGTCTTCTTAAGTCAGTAGAAGTCCCTGAGTTTGTTTCAGAATAAAAACAAATGGAGCAGCACTGACTCAATGGCTGCTGCTTTCCAAGAGCTATGCAAAACTTCTGTGGCTTTAGACTGCAATTTTCATGTGGGGCTTTTTTTTTCCCCTCTTCCTGTTTGCAGCTCCACAGCTGGATGTGTGTGTTAGAATGAATTCAAATCTTATAAGAGAAACCAGGTCAAGTATTCCCACTGTTCAACATGGTTTTTTTCCTCAAGACCACACCAGCCTTTATCAGTTTGACATGGCACAGTAATTTGTGTGATCTAAAAAGTGTTACTTTCTTGACTGTCAGCATGAGAGTACTCCCAAATTTTCTCACCAAATTTTTAATTTATATAGCTGCTCAAATTGAAATCCCACACGTCCTATCAGTTGCCCTGAAACTCACTCTGACAATAAAAACTCATTTCCTTAACTGAGCCACTGAGTAACAAAAAGCAACTCAGGTATACTAGGCTTACACACTTATTATAAAGACCAAATGTCATGGGAAAAAAAAGGGGGAAAAAAAAGAAAAAAGTTCAAGTCTTTCCTGAATTTTATGTCTGTGAACCTTGGAGACTCAGGGCAGAAAAAAGGGTCTCCTGCTCTAAATTGTAGATATTGTATTCAGGTAAGTTCTGCCACCCTAAATACCCTAAAGATAAGAGTAACATCTAAACCATGCAATTGTACAGGTCTCACACCTAGGGACCTACTAACAATGTAAAAAGCACTACGGATTAAAAAAAACCAGATTGATCCTCTAAACACAGGCTAGGATTCAAATTAAGAATTTTTATGATTCTAGCATACCTCTTAGGGCTGCAAGTCTATACACAGAGACCTAAACATCATTTTAAAAGCCAGTGTTTGAAGAAATTCTGCAAAGTCTTTACCACAGCATTTCACTTTGAACAGAGAAAATAAGTGACTCTCAAGCACAAACAGGCATCAGGTACTATTCATAAAAGCAAACTTTCACAAGGCAAACTGAATTTACTACCATTTAAAAGAATCTCTGTATCACTCTGATTTCCCTACGTGGATGCAAAGCTGGGAAACTCCCATATCACTGAATGAGGGGCAAAAGCCCATCTTGCAGACAGATCCCCAGAGAGTTGCAACTGATACTGGCAGCCCCAAACCCACTGCAAGTGTCAGAAGAGAGCCCTATCCTGCTGCCACTGCCGTCGATCCCATTCAGTGGCTCATAGCAGCTTATCTGATGTATTTTCCTTTATGCTAATACCTCTTAACATAAATGTCTGCTAATTGCCCAGCAAGTTTTCACTGGCCTGCGAAAAGAATTCATCCTCAATTCAGCCTTTACAAAGCACCTTCTGCTCTTTTTTCACCGTCAGAGGAGTTTGGGCACTACTCCCACTCCTAGTAGGCTGATAAGATCAGGCTTGTCAGGAGGCTGAGCACACCACATTTATTCCACGGTTTCACCTGTAAACGCCGTGCTGCACAGAGAATTGCAAGCTCTAGGACCGATCATTACACTGCAAAGAAAGGCTACAAGGACTACCAGAGCACTAAGAACAACTGAAAGACCCATTTAAATGTTCTTCTTTAAAAGGAATAAAATATAAGAAAAGGGAGTATTTCACCCAAAGAAATCAAAACACAAAAGAAAGGAGGAATGAAAAAATTAATACAGGTGAAGTACAAACCAGCCCAGATAAAGTGCAACACTGACATCATAAGCATCAGACACCAACAGAGGCCAGACTATTCAGAGCTTATGGAAAGCCATGGCAATATTTCATCTACAGAGCTGAAGTCGCAGCTCAGCTTTTCAATGCTCAGTAAACTTTGCAACACAGTTTTCCCCCGAGTCATTGAATTCCTAAAATTTTTTCTGGTGATCTACATTCAGCACTGGACAGCATTTAATGGAGGGCCAGCTAATTGCTACCTACCGTTCTCACCGCTGGTGCTGAGGTGCTCGTAAAAGTCTAGGAAAAACAACACAAGGCAAAGTTAAGAAAACTACACTGCATGTTAAATGCTTACTTTAGGCTGACTTGTCAAAACATCTCACATTCAAGAACATATTTAGAGCTATGCTCTTTAACAACACCATCACGTGCTTTACCGACCACCATCACAACTCTCTGCCAGCTTCTTATTTCCTTTTTTGTTTATAGGGCAGCACAATAAACAACGCTGTGAGCCCTAAAATGTAGCTTGAAAACACAGGCGTGCCATGAGGTTCTGTAAAAGCCTAGACTAGGAAAGCCATCCTTGCACCAAGATCTGAGGAACAGCAAACTCCATTTCCCTGGATTGTCCATACAACTCAAACCACTCGTTCTCCTTTGTGATCAACTTCACTGGAATACCAGACAATTTTACCCACTTTATGCCTGCTATCACCTCCTTTTGCTTACCTCACTTGTACTTAAATTTGATCCCATTGCAGCCCCAGTTGCATGTAAGTCCAATGTTAAAAGTTACGGAGTGGTACTGCTGGCAGGAGCTCCTCATGCAGGTTAGGGGTGGAGGAATAGGGATTTTATGACGAGGCTCTCCTGCCCCACCCCCTGATTATTTCCAGTCATTAGGCAGTCCCCTCCCTGCTTCCTGCAGCCTATTAGAGCACTCCAGCTGAGTCAGCAGAATGAAGAGCAATCCCTTTTCTACCTAGTGTGATGTTTGGGGAGAATTCTGAAGCCCCTTTCTGTGCCCTGGCATTACTCTCTTGAAATACTACTGCTAATGAAAAGTTTTGCATTTATGCAACAGCTCTAACCCCCAAGCAAAGTGCTTTTGACTAATTAAATCACAGCTCTCTGTGTATCTCTACACAGCCACTATGATGCTGCAGGGTAGTAGAGAGAGATGCCAACAGCTTCTTTCCAAACCATAAACTCAAATTCCTGTAGCAGTCTTCCCACAGCAGCACAGTTCAGGTAGGTAAGCCCTGCAGTTCTGCAAGGTGACTCCATCGTGATACCACAGCTGAGTGGCTGCAGCACCCACACTCCCCTGAAACTACTTTGGGCATCTCTGTGCTACATTTAGCAACCTCAACACATGCTGAGTATTCTTTGCCTGAATATTTATTGTATATACAGGAAAAAAGTTAATCCACGTCCAGAAATCTTGCAGTTTGATATTAAATCAAAAAAGAGGTAAGGGAGGAGGTATAAGCAGCAGGTGAAACTTGGGAGTGGAAGGGTGAGGCAGGAGAGAGGGTTGTGCTCTCCTGCGTGGGCCCAGAGAGCACAGCAGTTCACCCACCCTCAGAGCTTACTTCAAAGGGTTCTGTGTGTGCTGGCTCTCACAGTGAGCCCAGCAGACACCCTGTGAGAAACTCCAGGGCACAAAACCCTCCCTGACTGTTCTTCACCCCAGTGTACCGTGACTCGCTGCCTGTAAAGTGTATTAGAGTAGCTGCAAACTAGCATACGTGTGCAAGGCTGGTAGATTTTGGAGCACACAAGATCAGAGTCTGCCTCTGCCAGGCTCTTTCTGGCCTCTCTGACTGATGATAGGAGACAGGAAGAACTCACTCTTGCATCATGAAATTGAAGTGACTATTTTAAATCAATCTTATTTATATTGGTGTTTAATTCACCTGCTGCAGGCAAAGAAAGTCACCTTGCAAAGTGCAGTGGATGTCACCTAAGTGCACTCCCCTGTGCCACGGAGGCTGGTATCAAAATAGCTCTGCACAGAGGAAGAGAGGAGGTGCTGTCCAAGGAATGTCACTAGAGTAAAATCTTCTTTTTACATACAAGTCGCTTCCTTCTATGTTAATGTCTGTGTGAGACATATGATGCCTCTTCAGAAGATCTTATTCAAAATATGCAGTGGTACTCTCTGGTGGTTTCCATCTGAAGTATTTAATGGCTAGCTGCCTGCTCCATAGGCACACTTTACACTGCCTTCTCAGAATCAAAGGGAAATGGTGCCTAAATGTGAATCTACAGCATCTGAAATGCTCCTTGAAGGAACGACCAAAAGATACTTCCACTGAACATGTGAATCTCTACCCCAAAGACAAAATATCTCATGTAACTTCTGACTTTATTACTTTATATCTGTGTTAAACACTTAGGAGCAAATTCAGGTGGAGCAGTCACAACTGAGAATCACTTACTTGCACTCTCACAAAACTAGTTCTCCCCAGATTCTGAAAGAAGAATGCTTCCCTGGAAATAGTCCAGTATTAAAATTTAAAGTAGGAATCTGTTTTCATTAAAAACATCTGCAAAACCTCCTCTATCAAATGGAAGAAGGTAGGCTATCCAGCTCAACTTCCCCTAGTTGTCCCAGCAGATATACACACCTATACACATTTATACCATCCCAGCTGCTTCAGAGCCAATACAAGACTCCTTGACACTACATTCTCTTTCCCACACTGTTTTTGAGATCCATAAGTGAGACAGCACTTCACTATTTATAAAATTATTCCAGAGTCAGCGCATCTTACCCTCTGAATGGTTACCTGATGTTCAGACTGTTTTCCTCATCTCAAAATAATGTCATCATTGCCATACCCAAAATATGTTCCTTAATAATTCTCCCCCTCCTGCTCATGACCAGCATCAAGTGTTGTAGCTGGCATTGTCTCCCTTAACCACTACTTGTTCAAGTCACACAAGAAGGCTTTGGAACACAGTGTCTCTTAAAGACCTGGCATCTTTGTGCCAGCCAAGAATAACAATCTCAATGGTTTCTCATTCATGCAGTGAATACATGATAGAACTAAGCACTGAATGCTCACAACACCTGTGACAGTAAGTCCTTGTCAGCACTGAGAGCACTTGATGGCTTGTTCATTGACGTCTACTACACCGCCTGCTTAAAATAAAAAATAATGAATTTGCAGTTTGTCCCACTGGACTTTTAGAGGTAGAAATGTGTCCCTAGGATTATCATTTCAAAAAGATTACTGCTTCTGAACTCATGTATTATATCGAGTTTTCTGTGGTTTTCGTTAGTTCTTCCACAAGTCAAGGACAATTTCAAAGACAACCATAAAGCATGAATTGAGCAAATTCACGTCTGAAGTTACCCAACTTCTAAAGAGCCATAGATTGGCTCTTTTTAGCAATCCCATTTCCAGAGTAATAATTTTAAATTGCCAGAGATCATCATACACATACTACTTACAGTCATACTTGGATTTTTGAAGATTAGAGAGACTGTGCAACCGATGAGGGAGCACTCAACAGTCTCTTTAAAGCTCTGAGCAATAACAAGGAGAGTAAAAAGGAAGGTGTAATTTTCCTCTGCTTTTCATGCACTTTCAAGTGCACATTTACGTGCACATGATTTTGCATCTATGTATTAATTAAGGCAAGGTAGAGAAAATATATCCTTCTGATCTAAACTAGCCTGCTGCAAGCACTAGTTTCCCCAACATGATATTCAGATAATTGTATACCTAACTACAATAGGTTGCAGGTAGGAATAACAGCTGCTTTCAATACCCCACAATTACCTTATATACCATTTTGTCACCTTCTGATAATCCAGAACTACAGAAATGTATGACTAATGGAGGACTTCATCATATTGCAAGAGAAGAGTATCCTTGTATCACTCTTGGGATGACAATGGGAGTGGTCATCATTTACACAGCCTGAACATAACAAGAAGGGTAAATATTCAAAGCACATGCTAGAGGTGTTAAAAAATGATAGCCAGATGTAACATTAGAAAATAATTACTCGGTATTAACAAATGAAGCAATTTAACAAACGTAGTGTCAGATCTGTAGCTGGGGATTTTCCCTGGGCATTGCCTTTCAGTTTGTTTTCCTTCTTTTTTTATACTGTTTCCACAAGCTACAAAACCTACAAAGACGTCGTCCTGCCAGTCAAACACAAGCAAGCAGTTCAAGTCAAATTCTAATTACACAAAGGATCTGAACTCAATAATCTCCACAGACAAGGTTTACCATGGATGAAAAGTGTCACTTTCCTACCCCAAGGCATCAGATTCTGAAAAACTGAACTTAGGTTTGGTACTTTTCGGCCTGCCGCTAATTTTAAGGAACTCTTTGGTATAAAAACAAACAAACACCCAATCCAAAAACAAACAAAAATAACCCCCCCTCATATATATGTCGAGAGAGAATGTTCACATTAATGTTAGCATTTTATTTTTAAGTTTCTATGTACCACACCTTCAAAACACCTGTTCTTCAAAATTTACAATATTCTCTCAGTCATTGGAGAGAGAGATCACACTAGCTGAAGGGGTGGAGGGTTACATTTTTGCTTAAGACACTATTCTGATTATGACATATACGAAGGAGGGCTTCTGCTTTCAAAAGACTATTGAGAAACTGCATTAAAACAACTCCATATGCCCTTGATATGTTTTGGAGAGATAAAATCTCACTCCTCCTACTCACTCACATGAAGTAATTGGGTGCTTTACCTTTCAAAAATCGTCACTAAAGTGTTGGCTCATCTGTTAATATATGCAACTCTGCCTTCAGATTTGTTGCAACAGAATTTGAAATGCAATCCTCATCTAAAAAAGCAGTAGCTCAAAACCCTTATCTCTGCCCATCCCTGTGTTCCGTAGATCTGAGCACCCAAGAGCACCTCTCTTTACCTTTGCAGGAGCACTCAGAGGTTGCCTGACCCTTCCAGGTTCATTCAACACTTCAGGCACTGTTCAAGCAGCTATTTTGCTGCCCTAACCCCATCAGACCACAGGTGTGAGGAATACCAGCACCAGCCTGTGCCAGCTAATTACCCAATAATTAGGCAAGACACATAGCCCTGGACCTTTACAGGGAAATCTGGAGCCAATTTCAATCTGAACCAATTCTCAGAATATCAGGAAGTCACCTCATATTACCAGCTAATTAAGGGGGTAACTACATCTGGATTTGAGCCCTAATAGAGACTACAAAGATTCACAGCTAATTGTTTCCAGGATCGTGACATTGCATTTAGCAGAGCTTGTGTGACAGGCCACAAACAGGTGTTTTCAAAAAAAAAAAATTGCTGCTGACCTACCTGGATCTGAAATAGAGCAATTGCATCAATGCTGAATCACTTGGAAAAATCCAGCTGATATGTCACTGAGCATGAGCCTCAGCTCCGTCCTTAAAATATACCACCAGCAATAATGAATGTGTCTCCTTTGTTATTTTGATGAATAACTGGCAAGCTACTCAAACAAACATCTCTTCCCTTGTCCTTTTATGCTGCCTTTCACCATCACATCACAGGCAAGATTCTGAAGTATGGCTGCAATGTGAACAGCATCAATGGTCTTTCATAGAATGGAAGAAGAAGCCTTTCCTTCCCCAAACAAGAAACAAAATGAGTCCATTTTGAAGAAAACTCACAAGCCATCAAGGCAAGACCATTAACCTTGGCTCTCCCAGCTAAAACATCAGTCTCATGCCGTGTTAGATGCCTGGAGCCAGATCCCAACACAAACACCAACATTTGTCTGACTTAAGTCAAAATATTGAGCTGCTAAGTTAGACTATTTAAGCAACCTAAGATTTTTCAGTGGCTTGCTAAATAGGCCCAGACTTCTGAAAACGGACTCCCTTTCCACAACTCATTCTAAACCATCCTAATTTTCCAGATCAGCTGCCAAAAACACACATCATCACCACACCTTGGGTGAGTAAAGCTGAAGGCACAGTGCCAAGTGCTGCAACCACCAAAAGCCAGTGGGTGGAATTCACCAGGCACACACTCAACTGCTTATATTCCATCTTCCTGGAGCTCTAGTAATGAGACTTGAAAATCTTTAAAATACTTAAGAGATGCTTTGCAAAAGGAAATAATCACATTTTAAAACCCCCATTTCATTATTGTTTAAAAATAAACTTATGAGCATAACTGAGCTGTCAGACTGACATCTTTCTTTTCCTCTTTACGCATAGAAAACTATTGCAGTCTTACTGATGACACGTAACATCAAATTATCCTAGCCAAGAGCAAGGAAAGAAGGCGAAAAACTGGCTTTCTGCTCAAGAGGGCTGGTGAAACAGAAAGATCTATCAGTAACTGAGGAAAAGTAAAGTTGTTAGACTTGACCGCTTTAGATCCATGAAAAGGAGATGCAATGGTTACTGCCAACAGTTTCCTCTTGTGAAGGGTGACTTACTGGCTTGATTCACATTGCAACAAAGTTTGACAGACACTGCTGGTGTTATCTCCTGTTAAATGAACTGATGCACAGAACACGACTGCCTTAGAGCTAACAACATATAATGTCATCTCCTGCGTTTATAACGTTATCTCCTGCGTTATCATTCCAGTCACCTGCACTCTTGAAAGCAGAGTTTCCTTCTGTTTTTCATCTTCCACAGTTGAAGTGAAAGCTTTTCTTTCATCCATCCTCAAAGGTTATTAACAAAGCTCATTGTTCGATATTTGACTTCTCAGTATCAGAAGCAAGAGTAACTTTCTCCCAAACAACTCACTAGCTGAGATGAGTCCATAGAACTTCATAAAACCCCCATACTTCAATTACTTCAACTGTAAAATTCTTATTTTTAATAAGATTATGCATGAGTACTTAGTATTTGAACAGTTGCTATTACTCCGCATGCATATTTTTGCATACAACAATAAGAAAATAAGATCTAAAAATGACCAGTTAAATATACTTTCTTAAGTAACCATTTTTCTAAGACAAGTATGAGAATCTCATGAACACTACCCTGACTGTTATTTGGATGGCAGTGGGAATAAAATTGTAGCAGCAGCTACACACCGACCATCTCACTCTTGCAGAAGTCAAAGGAGTTCGTATCACAAATTCTGTTGCCATCACAAACATCTGTGAGCTTGCAGCAGGTGAATATTTATTAGTCCAGTACCAAAGCATTTGTGTATCTCCTTCTGATGAGATTTTTCAAAATGTGCTTTAAGAGTGTTTACTTGAATTAGGTGATGAATAGTTTTTAAGTCTCTTCTTTCGTTCCACTGCAGTTCGCAAAGCCTGAAGAATTAAATGTTTATTGTTCAGGATGTTGTAGCTGCACAGGTTAAGGAGCTTGTCGAAATTCTCTTCAGTGTACGTAAGCAGGCCGGTGCCATAGGGAGCAGCACAGTTGGACACATCTACTCTTCCCTGCTCCATCTCTGTGGGACCGCGCTCCACATCTGAAACCAGAACAAAGCACAGCAATGGGATTGAGGGGGAAGACTGCAGTGCAAAATACACAGTAACAGATACAAGGAGATTAATTATCTCCTGAAAATGGTTCAAGGTTTAATTGCTGTGTAGTAACTATGTCAGCTGCACTAATAAAATCCACTAGTTTGCTGCTTGGCTGCAGTCCAGAATTGACTGGCAGAACAATTTTCCACGCAAAATGCTTTCCTCTCTACATTAAGGTTGTGCATCAGAATATTTCATTTTTTAAGAGCTGGAATTTTGTATGTTTAACTTTTCAGTTGAGTTCTGAGATGACAGCTCCTTATCTGCCAGCTGCTAGAAAATTACACCAGAGAGCTCCTGGATTGGGAATCCTCCCTCTCAGGTGGCTATTTTAAGCACATGCAGCAGAACAAATAAGGTAATGAACGGCATGAGGTCTTTTCCAATAAGATGGTTCATGGATTTTTGCTCATTTTTTGAGGAAAGTTTCCTGGATCATACAAAATCAACAATAAGAAAATTGGAGATAATGCGTGTGAAAGTGTTTGTAAACTGAAACTAAATTTGCCAAGTAGGGCTTTTTTTCTGGTGAAACAAACATTTCTTTTATTACTGAACTAAAGAAAACAATTTGGCAACTTGTTAAAAATTACAGATCTCAATCAGCCTTGTTACCCTGGCAAAACCTTTGTTTCATTATATGTTTTCAGCACATTCTATTCTCAATTTTTTTAATGTAAAAAAAGTGATAGGAAAATTCTAGATTTGTTAACCAAGTAAACATTTTATCTCTTTATGAGATTGTTAGGTGACAGTGTTAGCTACCAGTGGATATAACTTAGTAGCTGTCTCCTCTCCTTTATTAGCAAAGGCACATGACCTGTTTTATGTGCAAGAGGGGGTTTCCCTCAAGGTACAGCAACTCATGCTTTTATTTTTAAAGCTCTTCATTCCAGTCCCTGATTAGCTGGCCAATACTATATGCATCACTACAGGACTGGGAATATAATAACTTAGACAACTCTGAAGCTTGCCAGTGTCTTGTTTTGGAAGAGGAGCAAATTCAATAGATAAACTGGATGAGACAATCTCAAAAAATGATTAATGCTGTCAACTTACTTGGTGCCTTGTATTTTTGGAAGGTATCACACACCAGTGGAAAATAGGCCAAGATTGGTGCCTCTAAGCTGTCCTCAAACACGTAGCACTCCTTCACGTGTTCCCGGTCTTCCTGGCTCAGCTCTGTGCTGGGGAATGGGATCCCATGCTCCAAACAGTACTCTGAGAATAGGTCCAGTGGCTGGCTCAACGGAGAGAAGAGATGCAACACAAAGAGAGGTTGAAGTGAGACCACCGAGCCCCATAATATTTTGCTGCAGTAGACGATCTGAGATTGATTCATATGTTTATAAATAATGCTAACTATGCACTGGAACAAACATACCATCTTAATTTTAATATATCCTGGGTAACAGAAATTTGGTGGATTTGCTAGCACTTTATATTTCTTAAGCAAGGTTACTATTTACTGGAATTTATATGACATTCAGAGCATTTTTGTGATTTAGTGGGCACAGAAGAGGATTTGGATAAGGAAACTTTGATTATGTGTGGCTTCTCAGATCATAGGTTCTTAAATATTTGCATTCAGTGCATCTATGTCTTCATGTCCTCTTACAAATAAATCACATTAATTTCAATCATATAATCCCCTCAAGACTTCTTCAAATGCAGGAAAAAAAAAAACACCTGACTAAAACTCATGCCAACACCAGGAATCAAACGTAAAAGCAACTTTTCATTCCAAAAATTTCAAAATTATGTATCACGTATTGATTACATTGTAAAAGTTATTTAACTAACTGTTGAAGCACTTGGTACCAGGATGACAGATACATAGAACAGGACATCTTCTATATGTCTGTGTTCATATGCCTGTGCCAGACAGACACTGAAAACAGCCCTGATGAAGGCAGTGACATTACGGTCACAGTGTTGAATAGTACCATTGATACCATCATTTAACTTAATAAAAACCAGACCATTTTCTGGAGAGAAAAAAAAAGAGAGAGAGAGATAGCTGTGGTGGTAATTCAGCTGCAGGAATCATACAGATAAAGAATCACTTCTTCAAAATATCACCAGAGTCTGTGATCCTCCACTGTAATTTAAATGGAGAATGACATCCACTTTTCTCTCTGGCCTCAGAATGGGTGGGCAGCTGGTGTTGATGAAGAAAGCTGTATCTATCAACTTGAGGTAGTCACTCCTTTCATTCAGCTGGTTGGGAGAAGAATCCAGCACTGTGTCTGAAAGGCAAAAACTTATATTATTAATTACTGCAAGATCAAGTCCACTTTTTTCCAAATTAGCATAACAAGAGGAGAAAAAAAAGACAGTAAAAAATAGTTGATGTGTATTAGTGTTTAACACAAAGCCCACAGTTAAGTATTTGTCTTTGACACAATTTTGGCATCTACAGATCAACTCTGAGATCAGTAAGAGGGAGCAGTTCTGACACTCAGCTTCATCCAAAGTGACAAATTACTCTGCTTTTTCAACATGTGTAAATTTGTAGCTATTTAACTTCCATGGAAGTTTCAAATTACTCTTTTATGGGTTTTCCTAGGAAGAAAAGAATTCAAGCAAGGCTGCTGTGCTTTCTCCAAGACAGAATTGAGACCATGAGTAAATCATCTGGGGCTTGGCAAAACCCATTCCATAAACATGTTAATCAACTAGTACTAGTCAAATTTTGCCTTTATAATAAAACTTACCAAATATTTGTCCTCAGCAAGTATTAGTGTAGCGGGTTGAATTTGGTTTGGAATATGGATTACTTA
This sequence comes from Ifrita kowaldi, assembly GCA_013398055.1. Lineage (NCBI taxonomy): Eukaryota > Metazoa > Chordata > Aves > Passeriformes > Cinclosomatidae > Ifrita > Ifrita kowaldi. The sequence continues at coordinate 746,046 of VZRS01007687.1, read as the reverse complement.
CTGATTTTTTGTGTGAGATAGAAGAATTAAAAGAAACAAAAAAAACAAA
>VZRS01007687.1:728378-745923 GCA_013398055.1 Ifrita kowaldi | reverse complement strand
ATTAGCACTCAAATCTCCTTCAAAGATATATCTAAAGCAATTTACAATTACCTTTCCACATGCAAAAGCTCTCATTGTCCAAATATTTGTTATGTAGCTGCATGCCCTTGAGGAAATTACGGTAAGTTGAAACCACTGGCCGTCCGGTCATCATTTCTCGAAGAGTTTTGGAAAGGTAACCTTTGGGAATAGATAAGCAGGTTGTCTGTTCATGAAGCTTCTTGGGCAGAGCAGGATGGTCCTCTGTGGGAAGAATGAGAAGAGGGTATATGTCTGCATTTGGTCAGAGTGTTTCTCTGATAATACTAACAACCAAACCACCGTGGTCCCCAGCCCCATCTGTGACCAAGTGCATGCAGAGTGTTCTGGGCTGTGGGTTTCAGCGTCGCACCATCACCTTGTTGTTCCCTGTCTGGCCTCTCCCTCCCCAAAGGGCTCTGCTAACCCTCTCGTGACTAACAAAACTCCCCAGGGATGTTGCACAGTGAGCAGCACAATATTTTTTCCTGGTTTAGAGCACAACTGCTTGTCTCCTGCTTTTCCTTCATTCTCAAGGGCTTGGTGTCCCCTAAGCCAGAAACAGGACAGAAAAACCAACCCTTTACCAAATGTCAGGTTTCACATTTCAGAGAGGTGTGAAGAAAATGCAGATACAAGAGAAAAATAATCTAAAGAACTAACCAATGTCATGCTCAGTGTCTCGAGTCCATCTGTGCCAGAAGTGTTCTGAATGACCCGAGAGGTAGACAGCATCCATAAAACTCTGGGAAAATATATTGCTCCATGTGCCTTGAAAGTTTAAAAAAAAGGAAAGGTGCCATACTTAATACTAGTTTGAATTTTTAGAGCACAGCTATGGCAACATACTTGTATCCAGTCTCTGTTTTAGTTATGAAATATTATGAATTTTCATATAAATATAAAATGCCATGCAATTCCACACGTCTGGCTTATGACTAGGCCATTTTTGAAACTTGGCTGTCTATAAAAGGCTGTGAGTTTAAATACTTCAGATGATCAGTTCGTGTGTGTGTGTGTGTTCTGTTCTGTTTAGGCCTAACCTAAGACATTCAGCAAATTAGCCACATTTGTCTCAAGAATTCGTTTCCACTTTTGTCACTTTTGGCTGGTTCATTTGAGATTGAAATTGCATCAGATACATTTTGTGGTGTACTAGTATTCCAACTTGCAGAGCACCTCTGTGTAGCCAGCTCTTAAGGTGATGTTTTCTTGAGATAGAGAATTACCTTCCAAGAAGCAGATGTGGGATTCTGGGATGTTCTTCATCCGATGACCCATGAAGAACTCACTACCAAAATCCTCTGAACGAACAAAGGCCCCGTATTTCAGGAGACCCACCTCGTAAGGTGTGAACTCCACCCACTCTGCAAATAAGGCATCAAACTGGGTTTATTGCAGCCACCTGAACACGTGTAAAAATCAGCTTAGAGAATCAGATGCTGGAAGAATAAGGCCTACAGCTTCACCATGGTGGTGACAGACACTTCAAACCACCATGCTTCGAAACAAACAGGTGCCCTTCAACATACATGAATGCAAAAGCTAAATTCATCTCCTCCACCAAAATCCATTCAGCTTGGGATTCAGGTCCATTTCTGCACTAAGAAGCAACACCTGGAGCTGAAAGTCCACTGATTGCCAAGGCCCTGCACACCGTGTGGCATTTTCAGTTCCTCTGAGTCAGCAATGACACCAGCTACTATTCATTCTTAAGACTCTCATAATCACTGCTTAGTGGATAAAAAACTCCGACCAAACCCTGTCGCAACACAGAAACTTTGGCTGGGTGCACTGGGACTGCAACTGTGCCTAGGAGCAGATGACCAGGTTCAGTTGCAGGACTTCCTGCTTCGTTTGTGCTGGAAACACTATGGGAATAGTGATCGGGATCACTGATCAGGGCACAGAGCACTGCCCCTCTTCAGATCCCTCTCTGGCTGCTGGGACCTGACTCCTGCTCTCAACCCCTCTCCATCTTTTCCTTTCTCCTCACTTCCCTGCCCTCCTCCCTACTCTTCACAGCTCTCTTGAACTACTGCTGCCTGGGCAGAAGACCCAGCAGCTGAAAGGGGTTGTGGGGAGTAGGTGGGGACGAGCGAGAAAAGACCAGCAGTAGTGGCTCTCAAGGCTGCCAGCAAAAGGCATCTCCATCCCCACACCGAGCGGTATCTACAGCACTGGTAGTTCCATAGTATTAGGATGCATGTTTTTCATCCAAATCAGAAAGCAGATATGAAGACGGGGGAAAGAAATTATTTAAAAGATTTATTGGCTTGGACTTACAGTAAAAAGTTTTGGCACCCAATCAGCCTTAAAAGGAAACTCTTCAGAGTCATAGGAGGGTATATGATAATCTGTACCTTTAAAATCCAAAGTGCTGAAGTCATCCCTGACATTGAGGGACAGGTATATGGGGAGTGGATTCTGCCCCTGATTTACTGCTAGTTGCTGATCCGAGAGTTTGTGAGTACTTCCCTGTTCACAAAGAGCAGAAGTCATTGTAAAAAGATGAACATGATGCGTGGAGTTATTACAGTATCTAAACATGAACTATCAATTAAGTATCTGCTAAACCTCAGCAGGTTTTATTCTGTGTACTTTAGCTGTTTGGCCACACAAGTGTGCTCGTGTGTTGTCTGCCATGAGCCTTCTCCAAGGCATTGTGCTGATGGGAGCTTTAGCATGGGGGACACGGCAAAAATGCCAGAAACATGTCTGTACAGTCACTGGCATATGACTTGCTTTAAGGAAAGAAAGATATTCCACTGTCTTGGAGATGCTGCAGAGAAAAGCCAACCCAGATCCACTTCCTTCAACACAGCTTATGGGCATATATTGCTACGCCTGAACTTAGCTCTGTCAGAACCTTTTCTCCTCTGTGCGTTACTAGAATGACCAGCTGACCCAAAATTAAGGATGGAAAATCGGTTTCCTTATCATCTTGAATTTTTACATGCTCAGACATCTCCTCCAGATGCTTACATTTTAGGGTTACTTTGTTACCTTTGTTCTAAAAAGCCAAACAGTAAGTTCCTCAGACGTTTTGAGAGCCTTTTCTCTAACTGAGTCCACAACCTTAGACATGGGAAGTTAGAAATCCTCTAAAATAAGAGAGAGAGAAAGAATATAAAATACCTGATCATGTAGCATACAATCAATGAAGAGTCCCCATAAATCTGTAAAGGACACCTTGTGCCCCTCTTGCTTTCTCTCACAAAGCTTATTTTCGTAGTATTTCATATGATCCAAAGAGAAATAGTGCAGTTTGCTCTTGATCACGTGTTTCCTGATATCACCAATCGGCCCTCTGAGATCCTTTTGTGACCAGTTTGCATCTTCATATAACTTTGACATGGTCCTGGGTAAAAGAAAGATACCGTGGTTCATCACAGGGCCCATGACAATTCATTTGGCTTATAACACACATAAGTGTTTTGTTTCAGGCTACACGAGGTTCTTGCCCTCCAACTTTTACCTTGGAAGGGCATTTCAAAGCTGAGGCAGAATTTAGACTGCATAATGATTTTTTTTCTGCACAGATACATTCAAAATCATCCTAACTTGTTTTTTCTGAGAATCAGAAGAGTAATAAAGCAACACCAATAACTTAACTCAAGCTTTTACTAGAATTACCCTTTGATTGCCCAAGCCTCAGCTTCTGTCTGAGGCCAGTTCCCTCAGGTGGATCAGACCTTGTGTGAAATGTTAAACTGGAGATCAGCAGCGAATATTGCCCTGGCAAGTGCAAGGGCCCCCTCCTTGGGCGTGCAGCAGGTGGGTCACCTCAGACCCCTGGCATACAGAAGGGCAGGCAGGGTCAGTTCCCAGAGCTCAAGCAGACTCCAGTCATCCTCCCTCATCCCCACCCCACTTGTTCTGTCTCAAATACTTTTAGAGCAGCCCTTCAGAGGCAAAAGGTTTTAAATCCCTTGACCCCTCCTAGTTTGTGCAAGGCAGTCACCACTGAGTGCAAGAATGACATTCCGTGTTTCTCAGGGCTGTTCTTTTAAAGTCTATTTTTCAGAGATATGTAAGAGTTGAGCCAGACAAATATTACAAGAGGACTTTTGAAGTGTTGCATGCTACTAGATAACAAGTTACAGGCAAACCATCCCAGCTTGTGCTCTTTTCTTTCTGTTTCTGTAAACACTTCGGTGCAGTTATAGAAATACTGTAATTCTCATTAGATTTGTTTCTTGTAGGAGGACAGCACTGAGTGGTCCCATGAAACAAGTGCCAAAAGGAAGCCAAGTGCCAGCATCAAGCTGAGTAAATTCATCAGTAAGGCGAAATTGTTCACCAGGTTATCACTTTGCTAACACAAATGGCACACACAAGCCCAACTCTCCTTACCATGTTGTGGCAGATAAGCCACTGATGTATGACACACAGTCCAAAACACCCAGCTCCTGGAGAGCCAGAAGACTGCCAAACATCGCCGTCATGGACCGCACTCCCCCTGCCGCAGTCACGACTGCCACCACTGGCACCTGCTCAACACACAAAGGCACAGGGTCACTCGTCACCAGAAGAAGTACAGGAGTGATGGCCATGCAGCAAAAAGTAACAGCAACACCTGATTCTGGTAGGTTTTGATTAATTCACCCTCTTCAGGGCAGTGCCTAGGTGTGTGTTTGAGTTGCGTGAACTTCGGTGGAATTTAGTGCATGCTGAAAGCATTTTCCTGATCAGTGATGCTTTGGAAAGTCAGGAGCTGTAAGAACAGTTCTTGTATGTGAAAATATATTTTCAGATTTCCTCAATGTATTTAATTTTTCCTCAGCTGTCTCCCTCAAAACACATTTTAAAGCTCTGAGTATAACTAAGTTCAGAAGAGCAGCACAAAACCTGTCTGCATAATTTTTTCTTCCTCTGAGTATATATACAAGACCTGGTATTACCCGGGCAGATAGTGCCCAGCATTATAGATCTATTTTAACAACCTCTTTCTAACCCAGATTACCTCTACCTACCCTGAAATCAGTGCTATATATAATTTGGTTTTACTTTCTTCAGGGATGCAGCAATCCTGTTATCCATCCTCCCTTTTATGTATAGGTAGCACTTAAAAACTGATACAACAAATATTCCATTTTAGGAATATATGACGCCATTACCTTTAATCTTGTCTTCACTATATTTTACCATCTACTTTGGGGTTTTTTTGATTAATATGGCTCAAAACCCTTTTATTCTCATTTAATAACAACAAGTCCTGTTCTACTTGTTATTTAAGTTCATGAGCACTTTAATTTGGTTGACCAATGCTGTCCTGCACATGGCATCTAGGGTTGGGTGTGCTGGGAGCTGAACAGAGCAGTGGAGGAAACACCACACAGGCACATTGTCCCAGACTCTTGCTCCAAGCACCACAGCCCCATAACAGATTATTGTCCACCAGTAACAGAGCAGCTACCTCTGAATTCAGGGATCCCCAGGAGGTAGGAAGCAAGAGATAACACCAAAAAACACACAAGACAGATGCTACTGTACCAGTGTGCTATGGGAGAGTTGCAGCCTTCTCTGTGAGCCTCGTGGTAGCAGAGAAGAGGTGCCAAAGAGGAGAAATGGTCTCTGTCTAAGCCATCAAATTTCACCAGGCTTGGTTGTACACACTAGCTCATCAACAAGTACAGCTTTTGGGTGCCCCTGAGTGAGGACAGAGGTTGGCAGAGAATGAAGGAGCTATAACTGACCTCCTGACAGTTCCTCTTTCATCCTCTGTGCCAAAAACTTGGATATGGTCTTAGGTGCAAGTGACAACCTGGCCTATACAATTGAATCTAGAATATGTGGAAGAGCTGTACGGGCAGTCATGCAAGTACATCACATCCACTTGTCTCATAGTGGGTCATAATACTTCAAGTTCCCAAGATGCTGCCCCACATACCTCATCCTCCTGCAGGTCTTCCTCTAGATGAAGAACATTTTTCAGAGCAGCAGCAACCACCTTCTTCCTTTTACCGATGAAATCCTGCTCCTCTGTGCACAGATCAAACCCCAACCGCAAATCTAAATTCTTGCAGCTAGAGCATAAGAAGAAAGCATTGCCTGTAGCCATTTCTGCTGGAGACATTCAGCAAAACCAACAACAGTAAACCAGTTTTTAGAAATGATGCTTCCATGTACATGAAAGTCCCCACACAAATTAAATCAGGTATATGGACATCACAGACCCTATACTTGTGCCTCCCTGTGGAGATTTTAGACCAGAATTATGTCCTGAACAATTTCATGCAACGATAAGGAAGTTAAATAAATAAAATATTCTGCCTATTTAGAACAAAGAATCAAGCCGGATTCAAGCTGTTTCACATTGAACTGTGGTATTTGGGCGCCTCTTCACATTCTCTTGGTATGCATTTGTTTCCTGAAGCACAAAGGGGGCTTAAGTACTTATTTAAACTAAACACACTTCAGTTAAAAGGACCCTAATACCGAGTTAGACTTATCTCTACAAAGAATTTGTGCTTTATTTGAGTCAGAAGATGTCTCTTAAATTTATCCCTTCTGTACCTTAGTATAAAAATTATGTGCATTATTCATTCCATAACCTTTTTTTTTGACAGGGTTCCTGTTGCGGAGGTTTTTTTCAGGAGAAAAAAAAAAAAAAAGCTGTCAGTCTCTTCTCTGAATATTATTCAGTAAAAACCTCTGATTTATCATTCGCCTGCAACCAAGGCTTGCAATGAAGCTAGCTCATCAGCAGGGGGTAATGTTGCCCTTCAGAAAATCTCTGCAAGCCAGTCAAATTAATTACTGCCCCTGGGTTTCATTGAAAAATTACCTGTAGATGTCTTGTAAATGCATAACAGTGTTAGAAACGTGTTAGAAATGTGGTACACATAAATGTGCACGTATTATAGATAAAGGTTACAAGACAGGGATATTTAAGTATCAAAACTACGAAGTGTCAACAGTAGGAAAAATATTGTGATGGTTTATACCCCATAACTAGCTAGCAGCTATTCGATTCTGAATTCTTACCAACCATTTAAAAGCTTTAAAGCATTTTATTAACCATTTCCCGTATTTCAGTCATCTTTATTCCCTGTTTTGAAATTAGTTACTTTAAGATGTAGCTTCCTCTCATCTAAAGATGATACTATGAAAGGAGATGGCCTAAGTAACCATTCAAAAGCAATAGAAGATTTACCTGTTTTCCTCATTCACAGAAACCTCGTAAGATTCCCCCTGAAAATCAAGAATGGCAACAACATAAATTTTAAATAGAATTGATATTTTGTAAAAGCAAGTTCTACAGTATTAGCAATTATGCCCATATATAATCTAACGATAAATGTTTGGTCTCTTCTCAGGCCTTCAGCACACAATGCTCACTAACATTCTGCTTTTAAACTACTTTTAAAGCGGCCAGAAATTCTGAATATCCTATTTTTCCCCCAATCATAGTTATGTTTCTAAATGTATGCAGAGCTAAGCATACAAATAACTCGCTAATGCATTTTTAGTAACAAAATTAATACATGACCAGATATCACATACATACAGTTTACCTTGTTGAAAGAATTCCAAATACTGTCAATGGATACTCACTTTCATCACTGTCACTTTCTTTCCCAAGTCCATGGAATGGAGAGGCACAGCCAGGGGATTACTTATATCCATTTCCCTCCTACCTGAGCCATGCTGTTTTAAAGAGGGGGGAAAATGTTATAAGGAGAATATTATTTATAAACCCTAGACACAAAAATACCAGATAAGGGTTAACTCATGATTCTTCTCCCAAAATTTATGTTAGGTGTTATCACCATCCATAAGCAAAACATACACAACAGAAAAAATGCTCCTTTGGCAGAGTCATGAGCAGTCTGGGTTGACTGTGCTTGATGTAGTGGAACCTGATGGTTTCACTGCTTCCTGGTCTGGAGTGAGGACCTTTGGAAATATCCTGGATTTCTTCATAGGATCCTTTCATTGTGAATGTGAAATCTCTTCCTAAGAACAAAAGCAAACCGCAGGGAGATGTTAACTGCACCTAGCCCTGAAATTAGCAAATAAAAGTGCCCCAAGTTAAGCCCAGCAGCCTTAACTAAGGTTAATTTGGACCACAGTGTTTTTCTTCCCCTGTGACCAGTGTGCAGCACCAGGCCCTTTGAGCTCCCCTGGACTGCAGGGGCTCGGAACTGACCAGCTCTCAAGTTTGTGATACTCAGAGAACTGATCCCAAAAGCCGATGGCAGGGTCTGGACTGCCATCCCTGACTCCTCAAGGCCCAACCCTTCATCCATTGGGAAATGCAAAGGCATCTGTTGCGAGTATTTCACCAACTTAAATTAAGGGGAATTGAATTGAGGGGGATTTTTAGCAGGCACCTTTGTGCATAATTCTTTGTGTGAAAGCATGTGGGAATTGATTTGAATACCCCATAGCAGGTGTAGTATGAATGTGACCATCTTACATCCATAATTAAGTGACTTATTCTTGTGCTTATAGGAAATCCCATTGAATTGCATTGTAAATATTAAATTACATGATGATTAAGTGGTTCTGAATCCTTTAGACAGATGATCAAGTCTGAGGCTAAGTTTGGCAAGAGGGTCCACTCTGAAGCTCACAACTCAGTGTGAGGATCTCCTTCACTCCTGGCACCCTTTCCCCCTTTCCTTTTCCATCTTTATCCTTTTGCATCCCCAGTCTACACATAAATAATTCTAGATTGATTCTAATCTGATTTTTCTTTGTATGTTTCATGTATGTAGCAAATAATAGACAGAACCTTGCCTTCAAACTTTGTCACACTTTTACAAATTTATACTAAACCTACATTTGCTGTTGTCTTTGCCAGTGATTCTTTGAGTGACCCAAACCATTTGTGACACCCTGCCAGGTGACAGAGAGTGTGTGTTACAGCAGTGGATGCTGCTGGCAGCATTCACATCCCCTGAGCTTTCACTGAAGTCTTTCTCCTCCTGAGAGTTGTGTCTCCTTTCTTTTACTTTCTGTTTTCACCAGAAAACAGAGGTAAAGGTACTTCAGTTCCATCACACTGCAGTGATGTTTCCAAGTCTCCCAGCCACCTTCATAGTTTCCCTTAAGCTACACAGTCAAGCCTTCTTCTGAGGATTCTCACTAGTAGCAAGGAGGTAATTCAGGAAACCCTTCAATCCCCAAGCAACCCTGATAGACTAAAACAGACCAAATATCTATCCAGATTCAGCTGCATTTCCCATAGCAGTGACAAACAAAAAAGCAGTGACAAACAATTTAAATCAGTAAACTCACTTTTGCAAGATCTCTTCATTTTTGTTTCATTCACATGTACTTCCAAACAGGAAACTTCACGAGACTGGAAGAGAGAAGCAATAAAATCACTGGCCACAGAAACAGTGCGGGATTCTCACTGAGGTTCTAGGGGTCCTGCAGAAACACCATGCTTGGCTATGATTGTCTGTGGACATGAAGAGTTTGTGGAAGCTGATTATCTTGTATAAATCTTGTGAGCAATACTGTTGTCAAGAACACCAAAATAACTGGGGATCTGTCATTACATTTAAATACCATTCAGTTCCCAACAGTTAACACAAGAAATTTTTCTCCCTATCTTCCAACCACATCCTTCAGTTCTGCTTTACCGTAAGACTGACATACAAAAAAATTATAATTACCACTAGTACGCCATTAGTAATTATCTTCTCAGATAGACCTGGTCTGAAAAGCAAAACCAAAAGGTTTCATTTTAAAGTGCATATATAAGCAATAAACTCCAAAAAGCAAATAGTTCTCTGAGCTCATTTTTTCTACCTGACAAGTACCGTCAGCACCTCTATCTTTCCCCTCTGTCTTGCAGCCTCTGCCAGATCACAGTCCCACACCTTCCCAAGGATTCTCCTTCTTTCTTATTGCTCCTGATGAGTATCATCTCTCCTTAGGCTGAATCACAAAACAAACACCCATTCAGCCATAAATAGTAGCTGAGGCTGTCACTCAAATTCAGGAGAGAAAAGCAACAATGGGAAAGATGCTGAGGTGGGGCATGTGAGCACAGGTACACGGAGCCACTTCCCCAATGCTGCATTGCCACTCTCTCTAAAACACAGTTTTCTGATGACAAACTTTATAACATTTAGGCTTTACTTACATGTTTTCCAGTAGAAATTCCACTTCTAGTTCTTCCTGATTCTGAAAATAGGATTTATTTTTAATTTATGAATGAAAAAATGTTTTCCTGTGATACAACTCTAACAATTTTTTAAAATGCTCTCTATTCCCACACCCTCTACATCATAATATGGATGGATATGGTTTTCTGTGGCTACCCTTTAATTTCACCTCTCCACTGCTCTACTGTTTACAAACCAGCTGTCCCCCCAAGAGAAAGAGAAGATTAAGTATCATAGAATACAAAGCAAGGGTCCTATTATTAACTTATTAGTATGATAAGACATGGGTAAATCGATGCTGAGGAAGGGAAGAATAGCAGGTGAATGATGTAGGAGAGCATACTTAAGAATGAATGGACCTAGTACGGTGAATAAATAGGGAGTCTGCCTTGGTTAAAACAAAAGAACTTGCAGAGTAAAGCAATTAAACATTAAAAAAGGGGTGGGAGAAGGGACAACTTGGAAAGTAAAAACTGCCAGGGTGAAGGGAAGAAGAGAGAAGATTGAAGCTGTGAAGGGAAATCAGGGAAAGAGCTCAAGAGAGACAAATCAAGAGGAAAAGAGATGGGAAAAGTATAAGAATGAGAACAGCAATGGAGTAGCAAACCAACAGATAAAAGAGACCGAATAACTGTATTACTTCAGCCACTTGCTGCTCTATGGGATACAGCCAATCCAGGAAATACCACACTAAAAAAAGTATATCAGCTAGATCTTCTGGATCACCCACAGGGAGGAAAACACTAGTTATTGGACAACGTAAATCTCTTTCTGACAAGTGATGAAATACTTTTTCTTTCATATTTGGAATAACTAATATTTCCTGACAAATATCACTTCTGTCTGGCTGCACATCATATTTTAACTTTTTGAAATGACTTTGTAAAACGTGCCAAATCTGACAATGCAGCTGCCATGGTAAAATCATCATTACAGTAAAAGCGAAGAGCAATTTTGTATTTACTACTTCGCGTCAGGAAATAAGACATCTCTGATGGCTTCTCTTTCAGCTGCATCTGTGGCATGTAACCCAGCAGTAGGTAGTTCTGCTTGCTAATTTCTCCCAAAGTCTCTATTTCATGAGAATTACAGTGGTTGCAGGTTTGTAATAGAAGGCTGAGGCACAGATTTTAGAAAGCAGTCACCTTACACAGATGCAAGACTGACTGTATCAAATGTCTGATTGTGCCCAGACTGTACTATCCACTCTAACTGATGGTCTATTCCAGCTTTGTCCAAAGAACAGCAGAAACCAAGTTCAGAACAGCCTGGCTCATAGCATCTACCTAATTGTTCTTGCCTTATATTCCCATCCTTCTTACGCTGTTCTACACTCACACAAATTGTATTAAGTCTCACTCACATATTTGTGGGTGAAAAACCTGGAACATAGCGATGGAAATACTTGCTAGGCCACAGAGAGCAGAAGGCACAGCAAAGCAACCCTGCTGCTCTGACGTTACCCATCTGACCTTCTCAGCCCTCCTTCTGAGATACCTTGGTAGATTAAAGAAATCATTATGGGCCGAGGTGGCACTACAGCTTATTATTAAGACTGCCCAGCCTGTTGCATTATTAAGTCACTTTCAAAAAAAAAAATAATAACCCTATAAATGCATGTACAGACCCTAATCTGTGATGCCTCATGGGTGCCTGATTTGTCACAAACCAAAGAAGGGCAGCTTGACCAGGATGTTCCTGAGACACAGCTCACCTGGTCTGGCCTCCACCACTTCCACCTCGCTAATAGCCTCAGACAGCTCTGCACATGCCTCAGAGCAAACTCAGGGCTTGAATCACACCTGGAATTATATCAGTCACGTGGGGCTTTTTCTGAGGAAGGCTGTAGCCAGCTCGAACAGGTTTATTAAGCAGTCCTTAGTAAGGATGGGTCTTCTAAAAGAGCAGCTAATAAACACTCTCCAAAGCAATAGTAATATGAAAAACAGGCAAGAGTGTTTTCCAAAGAGCCTGCCTGACACAGTGATTTAGAAATAAACGGAGCACATCAATTCCTGGGAACTGTAAACTGAAGCCCTTGGTGGAAGTGTGAAAAAGCCCTGAAGTTCTGTTACTACACCCTCCAAACAGAGAAGGTGTTACATTTTGCAGAAAGTAATCTGTGTACACATTCTGCTCTCTTTGAAGATGAGTGTGATTTCTCCACCTCTCCTCTCAGCAACTTCAACCCCTCGGTGTTTCATAAGATACTCTTTATCTCCTCTTTAATACAACCAAACACAATATTCTTTGAGACACATGCAGCAAATAAAACTCTTAGGTCATACAGTCACTTAGAAAAAAAATAAAATGCTGATGATATTCTCATTCATCAAGGCCTGCCCTTTCTGTGCTGGCTCAGCCCCTGTAAAATAAATTTGTAACCTCGTAACAAAGAAGCATAAGCAGACTTGCTGAGATTTTTTTTCTTAAAGTTGTTTATTTAGAGGAGGAAAAAAACCCTAAGATATTATTACAAGAATGAAATGCTTCATCTAGAAAGCACATTTTCTGAAATAATTGGCCAAAATCCCTGGTGAAACTGAGAGGAGATACCCCTATGAGCTACTCGCCAAAGGGTAAGGGCAACTGCCTGGAAAGGGGGGCAGGTTTGCTCCCACCCCTGCTCTGTCAGTCTCCTACAAAAGTGATGAGACCCCCTAAACATCAGCTTTTTCGTTTTTGACTCTTGTTCTCCTTGATTTTTCAAAATGTATATTTTGAATTTAAAAAAAAAAAGAAAAAAACATTAAGAATACGAGAAGTATTTTGCATCTAATTCCAGTCGCAACAGGGAATGTTTGTGACCCCTCTCCTAAAAGTCAAGCATTTAACTTTTTTTAGTAGCACCCTTTTTAACAAAGTCTTTGTGTGCTAGACCAATTTAATGTTTAATAGAGGTAGTAACTTGAGACAAAATTCTAAACAAGGGTATTATTTTCTCTATCCACTCACCTCTGGATTCAACTCAAAATTCAGGCGAACTTTTTCTCCAGGTTGGATTTTAGCCACATCAAAGCGAACAGTCATAAGCTGGTCATCTCGTGTAAAAGTATCCTCATCACAGACTGTCAGCTCCAGGATGTTCTGAGAGAGGCAGAGAAGGATGTAAATGACATATTCTGGGACTACTGAGCCCAAAAGGATGGTCCAGCAAGAGCCAACGTTCAGCCCTCATGTTGTTCATGTGGACAGACTCCTGTGATGGCATGGAGCTCAGCTCACAGCCCGTGTGGCTCAGACTGCAGAGTCAGGGACTAACCCTAGCAGAGGTAAATCATCAGATTTGGCAGCCAAAAAGAGCTCAAAAGAAGAGGAAATACAAGCGGCATATATGATGGTAACGTGCACCAGACAGAGCAGAGGTTACACATGCTATTCCTCAGATCGTTTGTGGATTCAAAATTACTACCTTGAGAAATTTTGGCATTTCATCAAAAAGTAACAATAAAGGGGAAATTCTTAGCCCTTTACAAATGGAAGTTAAAGCACACTACCAAACTCCTAATAGGATCTGAATCACAGCAATTCCCCTCACATTTCCTCAGGGCTCAGATTACCCATGGAAGCATGAGAAGATGCAGCGCTATTAAACCATGAGAAGTTGACCCAGAGTCTAGACTTTCCATCACTTGCACTCTGACTGCTCATCTATTTCTGCTAACTCTGCAAACATTTTAGCAGTTTTTTACAACTCTTCTGGGACAGGAAGAAGCACTCAGCTCCACAACCTTCTGATCTCAAACTACTTTTTTCAGTCAGGTTAACTGAGTTCAAGTTCTCTGTGAGCCTCAAGCCTCTCATAAAGAGCCTGCACACAGCAGGTGAGGGTGCTCCCAGTAGCAAGCCCCTGCTCACTGTCCCAGCCACAGGTCCCACCTTTACTTCCCTCTGTATCACGAAGTGGAAAGTTTCATTCCAGACAGGGTTTCTGCAGTTGCGTACAGTTCTTGTCTGGGCTTCCCGACACGAAGCTGTTGGCAGCCACAGCTTGACATAGCAATCAGTCTGGCTCCCTGTGTTAACAACAAGTTCCATAATTAGTACAGCAGTACTTTGTTATTATTTCTTTTGCCCAGCCAGGGAAAGAAAAGATTTACCTCTGAGGAGTCCTCAATACTTCATTAGACCCAAAGGAAAATATTCTGGATTTAGAGTTATTTAACTTTTGTCTTTAGATTCTGATCAGTTTCAAACAGTCAATTTAAAACCACTAATTCTATATGATAACAAGAGCCAAAGTATTTGATTTCAACAGTATTTTATTTGAACTAAGTACACTGGCTCTTGTCATTTTGTAACTCCTGTTTTCAAATATTTGCCAGTTTCCAAAAAAATTCATATACAACTTCACTTCTTGAAATGTCACTTTTTAAAATGAAATGGAAATTTTAGTTTGGGGGATTTACGTCTAATTGTAATGCACAAGTCATCCACACTGACAGAACAATGAAGACACAAACACAGCAGCATTCAAAGCAACTACTGATTTTTCCTGTGTCTTTCACAAAGATGCTCCTTTCCAAAAGGTATTGGGCAGCCTCGAAAAAGAGGCACTGAAGAATTAGAAGAAAGGGAAATACCACAGAGCAGCTGATAAACGGAAGGATAACTTCTTCTCCAACATAGAATTTCTAGTCTATTTCCTTTCTGGTTTTAAGTGTTTTCTAAATTATTTTGAATTTCAATGAAAATTAAAATAAATACAACTTCTTCACCCAAAACCCCCTGAAATATTACTGTAATCCAAGCAACAGATGTACAGGAGTAATCAAATCAGGTGACAGTAACTTTCTTGCTAAGCTATAAATATGCCATCAGTGATACTTACACAGATCTGCTTTGCGGAGATTTCTCATGCTTATAATTTTTACAGAAAGCCAGCACAACTGAGGCACTTCTGGCTGAAGAACAATGAGAAAAATACCTTAATTATTAGCAATTAACTCAGATATAAATAACATGGCTTATCCTACAACACCACAAAGGGCATTCTGTCATTAATACAGTGAATATGCTTTCATTTTAACTATTTGAGACATTTTCTGAGAATAAATACTTTTTTGTGATCTGACGTTGTGTAAAGATGACCTGTCATTCACAGCTAGGGTCTACATTAATCAAAATGAAACCTCATTAACATAGCAAGCTGAATGGAAATACGTGTATAAACCAGGGTTTTTAAAAGAATCAGAACTGAAGAAAGCAGGAATCACTAAAGCTCTAAACAATGTAAGAAAAAGGAAAGCTAAGAACACAAAGTAAAATTTGCGGTGTGTTAGATTATGCAATTAAACACAAATAAGCAAGAAAAGCTATAATTCTATGTCAATGCACATACACAAAAAAAAAATAAAAGGCACAAACAAGTGATTCAGAATGTCTTGGCTTAATCAGGACAAACCTAGGCTGACCTGATTGATCTACCAAGGAGAAGCACTGAGGCATAGCAATATTGACATCCCATAGTGGAGGGTTCTACAAGGGAATAGCTTGAAGGCTCCACAACTCTCCATTTTTTCTGTTCTCGCTCCACTCCCCATCACAGCTACGCACAACCCTACACTCGGTTACAGGAAAAACAAGGCAGTGTTGAAGAATACCAAAAGTAAAATACTACATGCAGAAGCAGTATCTCCATTAAATAAATTGAAAGAAGCAATTAAATCTCTGAAGAACCATGATTTCTGAGAAACTGCCTGCTTAGGACCTGCTTGTGTACCTGTTATTTTGATACACCACTGTCCTGGCAGACAGAAGCAGATTGAACATCTAGAAAGCAATAAGCCACCAAGCCAAATGTTATTTACAGCCTACTGAAAAGATTCTCAACTCAACACTTTTCTCTCAGAAAGTGTCCTTTGAACAAAACCAGAAGGTCTGAAAGAAGCCCATCAACCTCAGCACAATTTTTGGCAGCGGTGTTTCTGGAGATGGAAGATGAAAGAAGAACATGATCCAAATTGCTACAAGCTCAGCTCTTCATCCCAAATACAAAGGATTAATTTTTCATCCTCAGCTTTAGTACCATCTATATCCATGAGTTTGGAGAAAACTAATTCATGAGACGGCTTTAGTACTAAGCAACTATACAGACACAAACCCAATTATTATTCCATAGTGTTAGCAGTTAGTGAATTCATTGCTCTCCCAGATCTAAGAAAGAGTTAGCTTCATATTTTTGCACTGAATACAGCTAAGAAACCAATTGAGAAAACCCAGGGGAGAAAAAACATATCATACTATTTTCATTTTTAAGTTATTACATATCTTTGCAACCAGCCATTACTCATAAAACTGAATCATTTGTAATGTATCTTGTATGTACCATATTCAGTACTTTCCAAAACCAGTTCATCTTCATAAAAATCAGTGTTCAGAAGTGGCAGACATTGGAGTTAGCCATTTTATTTGCTGATCTGCCTCCATAAAGTAAAGGAAAAACAATTTAGGACTAAACCTCGGGTGTTACGAGGCATGACTACCATCATATAATCATACCACAGTTAACCAAGACTAAAATCCAGCTCTCCCAGTTCCTTGCCTAGCATTTAAACCACAAGTTCATCATCTTCCCAACCCCTAAGTCACAGTGAATGCTTTGCACTCTAGAGAGCACACTCACAGAAGAAGCAAATATCCCCTTAACTAACTGTTAATAAATGTCACCTCTCGCAGTAACAGTTAAGCTTGGGGAGAGACTGGAAAGGCTGACAAAGACTGCAGGTAGCACGGCCATCCTTTACGCCCTGCAGCTCCCTCCTTGCAATCCAGAAGCTGCCTTCTGTACAGTACCTCATCTTCAGCACTGCGTGGTCTTTCATGAGTCCTCCTCCTGATTCCGACCTTCCTGTGTGGGTTTGCTCGGATGAACCGATCCTGGGGACAAAGAGCCAAAAGAGGGGCCAGTGATGAAACCAAGCAGTCAGTAATTTTCAGTTTCTACTCAGATTCACCTCGGAGACCCTAGCACTTCTCCCATTTCTCCTCTTCATGATGGGATATATCCATCTTGCCAAGACCATCTACCTGCTGCTTTTACTGATAAATCTGCTTACTGTAGACACATTTGACATTTAAGGATCAATTTTTCCCAAGCATTTCCTTTTGATGAATCTCAACTGAAGCTGAAGAGATTCTTCTGCCCCACCACTGATCTTCTCTTACCAAAGGTGAATAGGCCGACGATCCCATCGGTATCTTTGTTTCATAAAAAGCACGACAGTAACACTCCAGTCTTTGTGTCTCCCAGCTGGTAGGTGCTCCTGGACCACAGTATTTTCCAACCAGCTGTGGCTGGGAAGAAGAGTTGTACAGATTGACTCATGGCTCCACCTCCCACTGATTTCAAAAGCACAAATGATGCACTTGCTCTGTGCCACATGAAGTCTTGCCTTTTC
>VZRS01007687.1:690900-728358 GCA_013398055.1 Ifrita kowaldi | reverse complement strand
TTTTTTTTTTTTAATAACACCACAGTGATTTAAGGAAAAAAAGGAGATGGGTCAAACATTTTATCATAGGTTAATCCTAGAATCAAGTCATTATCCACCACCATAAGGTCTGAATAACTACACACAGAGGTGATGCCTCAGGATTTTAACTTTTATATTTTTCATATCCTGTAATGCTTTAGTGTGTTATCTCTAAGACTCCATATAGCCTGTTAGCTACTGTTCTCCCATTCTGGTCAGACAAAACAAATCCTCTCTAGGACTGGACTTCAAGGACACCTTACTGTCTCAGGCCCCAAAATATATAAACAAAACCTCTAAAGGGGGGTAACAAACCTGGAGTAATGACTTCATTACCTGAAATTGTAATTGGAGAATTAACCCCAATATGCAAATAGACCAAACTTATAAAAGTGTGAAAAATCCGTGACCCTGTCATCCGTTTTGGGTGTAGCCTCTTTGAAGGCTTTTGACTGCTCAAAGACCCTTCAATAAATACCTGCTTTTATCCTCTTAATTTTGTCTAGCCTCTGTTTTCAGGTAGCCCCATCAAGGCATCAGAGGGATGTCCTGGGGCAGTTCCAGCCCCCACCAGCTTCTCCAGCCAGATGCACAACTGCAAGGATTTTCACCAAGTTCACTACAAATTACAGCCACGAAGTGGAGGCTGGATCTCACAGGCACTGGCAGATAGTTGAAGAAATCACCTTGTAGCTTTTCTTCTATTTCCATTGCATAGAGGATGTTAAGGGGTCAGGAGAACCAGCCGGAACTTTTGTTATTGAAACGTTATTTAGCTAAAGGGCTGCTTTCAATTAAATTCTAATAGAATCTCAGAAGCTTTAAGAAAAATAGCTACCTACAGTTTTTTCAGTCTTTAAACATCCCTGTTAAAATTATCAAGTCTGATTTCTTTTTAATTTTATAATAATTCCCCATTATTTTTCTGTAACAGCTCTCAACACATAAAAACAAAAGGACCTAGTACTATTACTAAAATACAAAAATAGCACAGAAGCCAGCTATTGCAATAAATATTATTAAAATCACTAAAAATAGGTGTTATGCAATACTAAGAAGTTGCAGTTGAAATAAGTTATTTTAAAACTTTATTTTTTAGAATTCTCAAATTTCTAAGTCAGACTGAAAACCCTTTTTAAAAGCAGGACTTCTTAGGAAAAAATAAAAATCTGATTTTTCAAGCATTTCTAATGAAAGTATTTGAGTATTCAAACTGTCCTGTAGAGATGAGCTACCCTAGATGAGAACTGCCTCAGATAAAGTTTCAAATTATTATTATAATTAGTCTTACCTTTCATAGACTCAAGCATTCAATGCATGAATGTTTCTGCTTTAGGTTGTACTGCCACTTATGCAAAAAAACTTGATGATTTCCCACCTAAAAGTTTTTTTTGTTGGGTTGTTTTGTTTTATTGTGGAACAGTTATTACGATAGAGAACTATTTCACTTTGTTTATGTAATAATGTTTTTGAAGTAACGCTCTAATTTGAAACGAGATTCAGCTCACAGGGTTACAAGAAGCTGAACACAATAGCCATTACATCACTTAGCTGAGGCTCTGAAGTCATTTTATGTCTCAGTTCGATGACAGTGGATTCTCCTCAGCTCTTGAGGGACAAAAGTTAGCCATCCAGCTAGATAATATGCCATGCTCCCCACTTAACTTGCACCCTTTCCACAATGTCACAATATTTGGGCCTTTTTGTAGGTTTCATAGACCAAATCAAGCAATATTAACTGCTGAAGCTGCTATGTCACTACACTGCCCCTGCTTACTCCGCACATACTTAGAAAAAAGAATCCAGCTAAACAACTCTCCTACCCAAAAGCAAATGCAGCCCAGCAATAATAGTAAATTACTTGATAACGTGCATCACAAACCATGGTGCAGGTGAGTCACAGTCAGGAAGCCACAGGAAGACAAGGTGGTATCTCACCAATACCCTCCTAACAACAGCAGCCCGCAGCAGTGCTGGCTGTGTGGGCATGCGAGGTCTGGAGTCACACAGGCCCTCGGGCTGGGCCACATAACTTGCAGCAGGGTGCCTGGGATGGCAGAGGAGCAGAGAGCTTGCAGCAGGACCAGCACAGGCTCTGCACCCTCTTGAGAGGCAGCTGCAAGAGCTGGAGATGCTCATTTGCCACCAAGATCCCAGATCAGTTTTGACACAGGCTCAGAATCACTTTCCTCTCACAGAAGATGGAAACTGATAATCATTTCAACAAATTCTCACAGGCTTTCTACAGTTATTTGACATCAAATATTTAATATCTAATATAAAGCAAAGGGGGAAAAGCCTTCAGAGTCTGGCTCATGAGCCTCACAAATCTGGTAACTTCTGAGAGAAATGTGCCGTGATAAAGAGACAGAGACCTCTTGATCTGAGCTCTGATGCACCACAGGGTCCAACCTCATTTCTAAAAATACTTGTGCTTTGTTCTTCATAACCTGCCAAAGCAAAGCTGTTGGGCACCATCTCTTAATATCAGACTTCATTTACATGACCCAAATAAGCCATCCCAAACCTTAATTATAATCCTTTTTGACCTAGATTCTGACAAAAGCAGAAGTGACAGCAAATTAAATCCTTAAGAGATGAAGTCTTCATGCACTTTTCAGTATAAAGTGTTTGGGTGAAATGAAGAACAGAGGCATTAAGCTGCATTTCCTGCTTTGATAATACAGAAAATTCCACAAGAAACATCTTTCTTGTGGGAAGATAACAAATAAACTGTTTGACTTAATATTGTCTGCTGCACAGAAGTTGCACAGTTGTACTCATATCCTGTTAAAGTTTTGTTCTGGTACCTGATTCAGTATGACTATTAAAAATATTCACATTCACATTGCAAATGTAGGCCTTATTTACAAAGCAGTTGCACCAATTTTCTCAGGTTATTCCATAAGTACATCAACACAGTCTGAGGCCAGTTGACACGAGTGACAACGACAACAAATGAATGAGCTGCTTTGTGTTACTGCTGAGGAGACAACTCCCAAGGACTGAATTACTCAAGAGAACCTTCCTCTCAAAGGATGCTACTGGGGTGGCCCCGATCACGACAGACTTTATCTGGACTCATATATGCATGATTGGCAGAGTGCCCTGGTGGTCAAGAAAGCCAAAGGCCTCCTGGCCTGTATCAGAAGTAGTGTTGCCAGAAAGACCACGGCAGAGATTGTCTACTTGTACTTGGTTCTGGTGAGGCCAAACCTTGAGTTTTGGGCCCCTCACTACAAAAAGGACATTGAGGTGCTGGAGCAGGTCCAGAGAAAGACAGCAGAGGTAATGAAGGGTCTGGAGCACAAGTCAGATGAAGAGCAGCTGAGGGAGCTGGGGTTGTTTAGCCTGGAGAACAAGAGGTTCAGGGGGGACCTTTTTGCTCTCTACAACTGCCTAAGAGGAGGTTGTCGCAAGGTGGGGGTCAGACTCTTCTCCCAAGTAACACACAACAGAGCAAGAGGAAATGGCACCAAGTTGTTCCAGGGCAGGTTTAGATTGGATATTAGAAAAAAATTGTCACTGAAAGGGTTGTCAAGCACTGGAACAGGCTGCCAGGGAAGTGGCTGAGTCCCCATCCCTAGAGGTATTTAAGACACGGTGCTTAGGGACATGGTTTAGTGGTGGACTTGGATGCATTATGGTAACAGTTGGACTACATGGTCTTAAAGGTCTTTTCCAGCCTAAATTATTCTACTATTCTACATGGTCTTTAGACAGCTGACCTTGCAAGCAAGACTTTGAATCTCGTAGCAGTACTCAGGTAGGCCTGATACTTCAACTGCACTGTGGTTGGTCATGGTCTCGAGCAGAGGGAATTAGGACTTGGAACATTTAGACCTTCTGCTTTAGGTCAGAATGAAGAAAATACATCACTCAGGAAGATTCAAGTCTTACAGTACTAATTTCAGTTACTGGCATATTTCTTCCATTCAAAAGCCTTGCAAAAAGCCTGGAGTACCTGGTCTGTTAGTCTGGGTATTGTACTTATGAAAAGTAGCTTGTCAAAATAATCCTTACAGTGCATCATATTCGTTTCCTTAGATAAAAAACAGCTGCCAGTGAGAACGACCACTCCTCCTGCCCACACCTGCAGAACTGTGCTCTGCTCCTGTGAAGGGGAGAAGGAAACATTGAGTTGTACTTACCTTCTTTGTGCAAGGAAGCTGAGAGATTTCAGTCCTCCAGATGCAAGGAGCCATGAACTGATCTATCTCCATCACTATCCCTTTACTGCACCCTAGAACAACTCCTTAGCGTAAAAAAGATGCTTTGACCAATTTAAATTCTACCACAGTGGAATAAGCACCATAAAAGCGGGACTTAAGATAAAATTCAGATATTCAGATTAGCTCCAGTAGTTCTACAATTCCACCTTGCAAAAAAACAAAAGCCGTGGAGAATTTCCAAAATACCAGAGAGTTTTTCCATTATTCCACTAAGCAATAATAAGTGTTTAGTATGTTCATAAGTTTCTATGGGATCATAACAGAAAATGACATTTTACCTTTTCTACATAAAGGATCTTTCCAATTACAGAAGTGTGTTTTCTTCATTTGCTAAAGGATTACCATGCTTCAGCCCCAGATCAGCCAGAGTTTGCTAAATGAAGTCACACTGTAACATCTCATTAATTTTACTTTTCTCTTAAATAATTCTTGGGAGGTGCAAACCTCTATCTCTTTGATCCCCAGATACCTCAGCTTTACAGAACTGAAGGAGATTACAGAGGAGAAGCATCTGGATCAGACGCTCTGGACAAGCAGGCATATCAGACCTCCAAACAGAAAGCAGTGTCTCCAGGATGGTGTCGAGCGTGAAGCCCAGGTGCAGGCACCCAGGCTCAGAACTCTCCATGACAGAGTGCCACTGCCCCCTGAGGGCTGACTGTAGGAAGAGAAAGAGCACTCAGAAACAAAACTAGGATTTCCACGGGCCTCAGATCCTACGGAATTACCTAAATAACTAATGAAGCAATTTCATTGGGCTAAAAAATAATTGATAATCAGTGGATTTACCAGTATTTCAGAATGGTGCAAAAACCATGGTGTTCTCCTTGGGTGTGTGTCACTATCAGTGAGAGGGGCACTAATAAAAACCTCAATTGTCTATCCAGCTGTCTCTTTCTACAGACCTCTAAGGATATTTCTCTGATAAATAAGTCAAATTGTGTTGGGATTAGCCGCAGGTTAAAAAAATATTAGAGTAGGATACACATACATAGGGAATAAGTCTTGATGCCTTGAAAAAAAGAGCCATGAAAAAAGAAGAGAAAAAAACATTACAGTTCCTTGGAAATTTATTCTTCCAAATAATCCTGTTTTCCTAAAGAAAACAGAGTTCACAAAATAAGGCTTCTTGGAATACTGACACAATTATGTCTCTACAATACTTACATTTCAATTAGCAACTGGTGCCTGATTCTCTGACAGTTAAGAGAGGCAGGGGATTTTGCCCTCAATGCCTGACAAAATAATAAATACCCCATGAGACTCGGATAGAAAATAGGAAAAAGAGAGAAAACTTGAAATAGCTGAAAATTGAATGGAGCTGACTTCCATTTCCTGATGAGTACTGTGAACTCTGTAATGACCTCCACATGTAACCCCAAGTATCATAAAATCATAGAATGGCTTGGGTTCAACCAGAATACATGTTTTTCTGACTTTTTTCACCCTCATTTCTTCCTGACATATTGCTTTAATACTGTTGACACATTATAAATTAACCTCTGGTGTAATATTGTCCTTATATAATATAATCATATGCATCATTATGCAGATTCCAGTAATGGTTCCACAGAAAAGCCCAAGGTGAAATTTGCAGATAAAATTTGTTTAAACTTGCCATGTTTCACAATGGACTAGTGCAGGCAGCTGTCCAGAGGCCATTTTCCAGCACACCTCATTACAAAACAATGGCAAACTTCTGCAAGCAAAGCATTCACAAAGCACTTGAAAAATACAGTCCCATTGACTCTGATCGCTGCCAAGCTTCTCAGTTCCAGCTCTGTTTCTTCAACTGCCACAATTTTCTATCAGGAAAAAACCAAACCCACACACACAAAAAACCCCGACGGAAATGAAAGAGCAAAAACAAGAACAAAAAACAAAAATGCATCCTAAAAAAAATTTTAAAAAAAGGTGAGCTGGGAAACAATCTTAACAGCAGGGAACCTCCATTGCTCTACCACATTGGTGACTAGCACTGTGGTGGAATGCTAAATGAAAAATATCCCCACACCTTACATTTAAATCATGGATGTGCCTGCAATGAGTCTACTAATTCTGACTAGGGCATAACACTGCTACAGCTGTAGAGTGGTTACTCTACAGTTCAGATTTAGAGGTGTACAGCCACCTTCCAATAAGAACCTTTAGCACTGGAGATGGAAAAGAATGTATTGCAAAGGTATAGAGCCTGGTTAACTTCACAGCAGTACTGCAAAAACCTACTTTAATTTCTACTTGTTACAAAGCAGAATGAAATGCTTGTGATGGTCAAATTGGGCAGGGACAGTAACCATAATTAACCTTTTATAAAGATATTTTTTCGCCCATTTGAGTTATGTAATGATTTGGTTTTTTGTTTTATAGCTGAAGGTCTCATGCAAAATTTAATTACCTATTATATTGTGGGATTTTTTTTTTTTAAGAGAAAATAATTTGGATTTTTGACCATAATTTTCTGAGCAGCATTTTTTCACCACACCTAGCTAATCAAGCTTTGCAGCTCTTTGTGTTTACCCCTAAGGTAAGCTCAGCCTGATATTTACATCAACACCATTGGCTGAAAGCACATAAGGCATGAATCATAGTCGCTGTGGAATTCTCAACACAATTTCTAGTTTGTGTGACATTATACAACTCTTAGCTGACTTAAATGTGATGATCAGCAAGGCAATAACCAGTTAGAAAACAAACAAAAAACAACAACCACAACCAACAAATCCACCACCTGGATGCACTGTTGAGCTTATCTGCAACCATGGATAAAAAAGTGCAATAGTCAAAAACATCAGCATGATTACAAACCCACAAAACTACAGAAAGAAAGATGGAGTACATGAAAAATAATTAATAATTCATGTCTTATCTATATAATGTATATTATTTATATAGTAATAATAATAATTCACAAATCTTTTAATTTGTAACAGAACATGTTCCAATATGTCTCCCTTATTACTAACCCCAATTCTAACCAACCTATTTTGCCCTGAAATTGAAAAGTCCTTCTGTGGGATACATTTGCAGGAAATAAGCTACTACCAAATACCATTTTATAGCAAGCCTGCTAAATGCAGCAGTCTACTCTAGCTCCAGGTCTTGTCTTATGATATTTTAAGGTAATAAATGCAGCAAGTGATGCCTTGTTGAGGAGTGAATGGAGAGTCATTGCAGTGTAATGTAAGAGGGCACTACTCCCTTTAGAGGATTTGAAAAACATGATAGCTATGAAAAAGCATCCAGGTACGTGTGTCAGTGCACAGACTGTACTCCAGCTCCTGTGGTAGATTTTATTCTAAGGAGAAACCAATACAGGCTCCCTTTGCTTATATGGAGCCTACGGAGATATCACCATTTCCCTGCCTACCAATTGTTGAGCCCTGATCACAGAGATGTGAAACAGAAGAACGCTTCTTAATTACATTGACACACCTTTGTATAAATCATTTGGTCTATCAGTTCATCAGCTTCTACTTTAGAGGTCCACCAATAAGTCAGCCTAACCACTGCCAAGTTTTTCATAGATTTCAAAAAACTCTGAAACATTCAAGTTCAGCCTCAGTTTATTCCTTAATATACTTGTTCTCACACCACCACTGGCCTTCTAGTTTTATCTCCCTTCTCTAGGTTGCTTTCATGTAGAACAGCCAGGTCCAGTCTCAACTGTTGCCATGACAAGCAAACTAACCTCCAGTGTCCTCTCAAATGGCGTGTTTTCCCTTTCCCATACATACTCCATCATCCATACATCTGCTATGAGTTAATTTTCCTCAAACATGGGTGACCAGTCAACAAAAAACTGTTCTATACAAAAGCCTCTCAGAACTTTGTTTGATGGTATTAGTATTTCCCTTTTTCCACTGGAAATGTTTCAACCTCCAGCACCTCTAGATCTCCTCACCTTTTTCAAATCCAAGTCATATCAATACCATTAAACATTGTTTTAAACATTTCCGATTAAACATTGTTTCCTGTGTTTGTTTTTCTTTGTTGATTAAAGTGCCTCAACCAGCAACTGAACACAAACATATAAAAGTCTAGCCTGGTGTAATATTTGCCACATCAAAAGCAATAGAGTTAGCAATACTTCAGTCCCAGTTTAAGATTTCTAGGTATGGCTCCAGTTAAATTTTTCATCTACTGGAGTTGATATACTCTAAAGGTTGTGCACAGAACTGCAAAGAAATAAAGTTTAACGTAACAGCATTGCTTGGCTGTGAACAAACTTATTGGAGAAACAGAAAAATTTCTTCAACCATCCTATTCCAAAGTACAGCACCCTTAAGAAAACACCACAACATTTTGTTCTGCGCTCCTGCATTTTCCCAGACAATGCTTTTTCTAGGACACTGAGACCTTTACTAAGACTTCTGCTCCACAGAGCTGGCTTAAACACACTCAACAGCAGGGCATCAGGGGTTTGCCCTCTCTGCTACCCCATCACAACATTCTGCTCCCTCCTTTGCCCTGGATTTCCTGTTTATCAGCTGCAGCCCTGAGCAACCTAACAAAGAAGGGCACCTTTTACCTTCACAGTATTATGGTGCTTGAATTTTAAGTTTCATTCCTCTTGGAATCACTGCAGATATAGTAAGACCTGTGTTAGCAAAGTGACTGGAGATGCTGTCAGAAGATCTGCTGCAAACACAGCAGTTTGCCTTTGACACTGCAAGGGCAGACAAAAAAGCAGATATTTTCATATGAAGTCCCTGTTTTCTTATTAGAGTATGATATCCCATTAGCCATTTTATGTTGTTCCTTCATTACTTCAGGATTCAAAAATCCAAAACAGAAATTGTTATAAAAATCTTCCAAAGTATTTTCTTTTAAAAATTTAAGAATTAATTGTTTCTTTATACAACAGCAACATCATCAACAACAAGTGAACTTATAAAATCTTAGTTGCTGAGCACTTAGCTAAAAAGAAGCTTCAGCTAGAGAAGCTGATCAGCCACTTAGAACATGGTCATCATCTGCAGAGGAAAAGAAATCCATATGGTTTTCAATGCAAAATGAGCCTTATCCCTGACAATCTAGCAACCCCACAAAAGGAAGACTACTTTACCTGTAGTACCTGTTGATGTGAGTACATGGTCTTGCAGATGCAGGCAGCATGCTCTCTTTCTAGGGTAATCATAGTTGATCAGATCAGAGGCTGAAGTACCTGGTCAATTAACTTAGTCCAACTTTAAAGCAAAAGGTTTTTATAAACTCTTTTTTAAATTATTCTGCTGTCGGGACAGTTAAAGCAAGGTGATTGTGATTCCAGTGTGAGTCAATAGAATTCACCAGCACAACTCCCAGCTCTTACTAAGATTGCAAGAACCACAGTTCTTGATCTTGAAAACTTTGTCACTTTTGATTTCTCAGTTTAAATGGGTTTTCCACATTTTTAAGATTCTTTAGGAAGTAACTGGTCTTATCTTGCTCATCCTCCCCTTGATTGGGTGGTCTGTAGTAAACAGTAAATATGAGGTTTTCTTTCTTGGCTCAGCCCCAGATTTTCACCCGCAAGCTATCAACCTAGTTGTCTCTGACAAGTGTACTTAGCAAAAACTGTGAAGAGCATGTGAGCAAAACTAATATTTATTAAAAGAGGAACACATTAAAAAAATGTATTAAGAATCATACCCGTCTATTAAGCCCTTACACCATTTCATAAGACAAACCTCCCATCCTCAGTTTTAAATACAGAATCAGTACATTCAGCTCAATGTAAAAGCCATAAAAGTAACAGTGCTTGTTTGCCACTGTTCTGAATTACATATTTTCCAGCTGCATAATTCAGTCCTTTTCTGTGGGCTTTATGCAAAGTGAGGTGAATCCCATCCCACAGCACAGCAGCATCTGACATTATTTTACTAATTCACATTCCTAAGGTGCGTCTACCTTGATATTGAAGTTTGTAAATTACATAGACACAGAAATTCCTTCAACAAATGTCTGGGTGAATTACAGGCTGATGTGTAAGGAAAAAATATCTAACTCAAACCCTCCAAAGGAGCCTGCCTTCCTCTTACACAGAAAGAGAAAGAGGAGACTTACGGCATTTTCATCATAGTTTCATCATCTCATGATGATCAAACTGTAGGAAGTAGTAACAAAATCTCACAATATGTTTTTATTGTTAAATATAAAAAAATATTTATTTCCTCAAAAACAAATTGTTTACCAAAATAAGATACTCAGTATTGAATTTCTGGGAGACTAAAAGCCATTGAAATACTTGAGAAGGGTAGGAAGGAAATTGAAACCGTGGATGGCAAAATGGAAAGCAGGTAATGACTGCTCGGTCTTGAAAGTACATGGACATCAGCCAGGAGCAAGTCGAAAGCAAAAGGAGACATTTCCTCTCTCAGTGTGTAGTTTTTATCTGTGGAGTTCTGCATAAGATTATGTAACTCGTAAAGGTTCGTGAAGGGAGTTCAAAAGAAGGAGATAAAAGTACAGAGGGAATCTGTTTCCTCAAACACCAACACACCTTTGACATAAAGAAGTGCATCACTCAGTAAAGTCTGGAAGATTATTCTCCAGGTGCTTGAGCAGTTTGAATAGACCTCCCAAATCATCTGGAATCAGCCACTGTAATTTGAGATAGTGAGCTAGGTAATTCCTCACTCTTCCCCACACAAGGAAGCAACATCCATGTAGTACTGTACATCCCTTGAGTTTTCATCAGAGCACATAACCTGGAAGGAGTTTTCCATGTCAGCAGGTGTGCTACTCCCTTCCCAAGAAGACAGTTTCCAGCTATTCACTTTCAGTATTCTGTCTTGGACCTCATGGCTTTTGTACACTGCAGTCTCTCTGTATCCTCAGCCTTAGAAACTGCTCATTTATTTGACTTATTGATGACTTTCTTCAACTTCCTCCTTTGCAGAGCCAAGTTCAGGGTTTGGAGGAGAGTGTCCTTGTTGTTCAGAACGTTGTAGCGATTCACTTCCACTAATCTGCTGAAATCATACGGCTCAAAGGTGAAATTTAGTGTACGGTAAGGGGAATCTTTTGACTCAATGATGAAGTCACCAAAGGATTTCTCTTCTTCTGACTCACGTTCAACTCCTGCAGCAAGAAAGAAAAAAAAAATCACAAAAAATCTACTACTGCTGTAGAATTATTTTAGTTGAATTCTACTAGGAGGATATCACAGATAATTCTGTTGAAACTTAACTTTTCTCCCAAAGCACCTCCTCAGATATTTCAGCTCCTTCCAAAATATTTGCAAGCTGAAGTCAAGGTATTATTACCCTTTCCACTTCCACCAGGCTCCAAAATACAGTACTAAAATATATTGTGATAAATTGTTTAATTAATCTGCGATTACTATGCTCAAAATAGGAAATATAAAGCTCAATTCTTCTCGGAAGTGCTATTCTACACTGAAATAAAGTCACACCTTGAGTTCAACTGACTTTAGGAGCACCCTGCCACTTAAATACCAGTCTCAAAAGATCAACATTAAAGTAGTTTACTACAAACACTTTTGCTTGTTGCTGCTATAGAATTAGCAGCCATGAGTCACATTCAAGCATAGCTCACTGAAACACATTATTGTCGATGAGGAAATGCGGCCAGGGCCAGGCAATCACTACAGTATTAACACAGATAGCATTAACAGCATGCCTCACATTCCCCTGCACCAGTCCTGCGTGTTCTTTTCTATGTATTCCAAAGGTTTTGTTCAGGATGCTGTTTCCTCCCCACATGGGAGTAAAAGGACATTGATTTTCGCCTGTGTCTTCTTCAAGGTCCCCATACTCTTGCTTGATAGACTGAGGGATGTCTTATAGTCTATTTTAATCACATTAAATGAAGCAAGGATCATTTATCACTTATCTCACACACAGGCCACTTAACACTGAGTTACATGGTCTGACACAGACTGGTCCCCAACACTTCACTGCTTAGTGGTTTATTCACATTCAAAAAACAAATTAACTTCTTATTTAAGTTGATTAATAGTCTTTTCCCGTATATTCAGAGTAATCAGAAGTAATTGAATCAGGTATCAGGACAGAAAGGTTCAGAAAGAACCAAAATTTAGCCTAATTCTGATTCTTCCAGACTTTGGATGGCAGAGGCAGGGGGGGAGGAGAGGCTGGGTTTGTGAGCCTTTTCTCATTTTGCACTTCAAAAAACTAGTGGAAACTGATTCTGCCTTAAATGTAAATAGCAATTTAATAATTACAGAGTAATATTGAGAAGAATGAAACTCTTCACTGAATTGTCCATCAGCACACACAAACAATTGTTGGAAGAATGCTTTAAAATGCAGCCTTCTTACCTGGAGCTTTGTATTTCTGGAAGGTGTCATTCACCAGTGGGAAATGCAGTACAATTGGAGCCCTTGGATTATTATCATCCACAAACATGTAACACTCTTTTGGCCTCTTTTCATCTTCCTCACTAAATTTGATTTTTGGAAAAGGAATTTCCTGCTCCTCACAGTATTTCTGAGTCAGCTCTAAAACCTGTTATCAGGGAAAAAAGATAATTGCAATAGAATACCAGCAACACTTCTAAGATCATCTAACTACAATCCTCAAAGGGAAAGAGACTTTCATTAAAGAAAAAAAAAAGCAAAGAAGTGACAGAAACTCAGCTTCAAATCAGCAGAAACAATTTCTCTGGCTGGTAATAAAGAAGAACGAAGAGCAGAACTGCAACAAACATCGACAGATTGCAGCTGAAATTTTTTATCCTTTCCTCTAAACCTATTCACCTTGATGTTTCTGCACTTTAAAATGAACGCTTGTATATACAGAATATAACTTGTTTGCATTAAGAAAATCACCAATAGCCACTCTTTCTTCAGAAGCATATATCTGAGTAACAATGATCTTATGGGACAAACAAACAGCCTTATTTTACTTAATAATTAGTTTAGGCTTCTGAAAATTTCTGAATCTTCTTACAGTTGTCAACTTTCTATTTTCTCATGACCTTCACAGGAAAAAGCATAGCAAAATAACGTTTGAAATGTCTTTTCATAGGAAGACAGGCCAAGAGAGGTGGGGCTGTTCAGCCTGGAGAAGAGAAGGCACTTGGGAGAGGTTACAATGCCTTCTGGTACTAAAGGAGGCTTACAAGAGCTGGAGAGTGACTTTTCACAAGGGCATGCAGTGATAGGACAAGGGGGAAATAGGCTGAAGGAGGGTAGGTTTAGTTTAGATATTAGGAAGAAATTCTTCACTTTGAAGGTGGTGAGACACTAGAACAGGTTGGCCAGAGAAGTTGTGGACTCCCCATCCCTGGAAGTGTTCAAGGCCAGGGTGGAAAGGGCTTTAAGCAAACTGGTCTAGTGGAAGGTGTCCCTGCCCATGGCAGGAGGGTTGGAATGAGATGATCCTTAATGTCCTTTCCAACCCAAACCATTCTGTGATTCCATGAAAGACGTAAGGATTTATTTTCATTCATTTGTCCATAAGTGTTTGTATTCAGCTTCAACTGATCTTTGTTTGCTGCCATTGCGAATATGATTCTGTGCTTTTATGTTCATGTCATAACGCTCAGCTACATCTCTCACCTCAAATGGAGCTTCCCAGGAAAAATTGAATGACAAGATAACATCCACATCCCTCTCTGACTGAAGTACCAAAGGAAAGGGAGAGTTGATAGAAAAGCCACCATCCACTAAATACAAGCTCTCTTCCATGGGAGTCAGCTGGTTGGGAAATGCATCCAGGTGAGTACCTGTAAGACACTCCAAGGTACACAAGTAACTATATTGATTCATTACACACATCTGTGTAGAAGAAATAAACAAAGCTCCTATTAGTGTTATAAGAAGAAAAAAGACATTCCAACATGCACCTTCATCTGAGACAGACCTGGGAAGTCTGATGATGATTATGCCTTAAATGACAGAACAGATACAGTGGATCTAAGTTTTTGCTATGGTGTAGGAAGGGATATATTCCCTGGCTTCAGCAGAACAAAGTCAAGCTCCCTTATGTTCCATGACATTGGGATATTACACAGTGTGTTAATATCTTGTGATAGTCAGATACATACAGACTCATTTACCTCTCCAAGTCACGAATTTCTTGATGTTAACATAATCTTTATGAAGATACAATCCCTTCATGAAGTTGAAGGTCTCTCCACATGTGACCCGGGACTTGAAGAAATCCTGAAAAATTTGTAACAAGGGGCCCCCAGGTATAACCAAGCGAGTCTTCAGTCGTGCTGGGTCTCGGAAATGGAATCTTCGGCAGTCATCTGCAGAAGTCACAGAAGGATGCAGAACATGCACAAAATGCCAGCTCCAACGTTTCAATCAGACCGTTTTCTACGATATTTAGGCAGTTGTTCTAAGGCTGAATTCGTCCTCTAACAAGGGTATTGTAATGAAATTTAAATGAGCTGCATATTCTATAGTTGGGTGATTTACTAGCCCTGTTTAACGGGAAGAGCATTACTCATAAAGTACTGCCCGTATTAATTTCAAACCCACACAAAGAAACCCTTGCTATCAAGTGACAACCACTTCTGTCACATAAGACATCAGTCAACCACACACAATAGCATTTATATTACACAAAACCAAAAAGGGTGAGGTGTGGTGGGGGAACCAGGGGTGGAAAGGCAGAGGGGAAAAAAATCTCCTCTTCCACTATTTACTATAAGGCCATAATTATGCACATGAACAAGTCCCAGCCTCTAAAACACTTCCTTTTCACTACAATGAACAAATGGAGATCAAGTCATAAAAATACAACCAGCTTATCCAATATTACAAAAAGCAGGGGGAAACTGAAAGCCTCTTTTTCCACCTCCTGCTTAGCAATCCAGCTTCTATTCCTCCTCTTCTCAGAATTATGATGCCTGCACTTCAATATATGTTTAAGACAGCCCCCAGAACTAGCCCTAATTTATAGCTGAAGTCAGATACAAATTCTTCTTAAAAGAAGGAAGACGAAGTGTACTAAAGAAACATAATTTCTCTCTTCACTATAAGTGTGATCAAAGGGAATAACACACAATAAAAGAGATGTGTCCCAATTCACTCTTTGTGCTAATCTTGAAAACTACATACAGCACATTTTTGCATCATATTATTGGTGATCACTCAAAATCAGCAATCTTTTGAAAAAATCCAACTATTTTCATTGATGTTCTTACCTACAACTTTGATAACATCTTTGAAAGAATCTAGAAAGCTCAGTCCTATACCAACCACCTTCAGGCAGATATCATCCAAGCTTGCAGCAAAGGCACTGCCCCACATTCCTGCAGGAGAAACGTGGAAGAATTTAACACTCAAAAGGTTTTTCATGGTGTAACCAAAAGGCCTATAATTCAGCTGCCATTTTTTGTGGGAGAGGGCTGCCACTTGATCCCTACTATTCTAACAGTTTGACTTAAACCCTTGGCATTAATCACGTGACAAATTATGATGTTACAATATAATGCAGAAATTTTTCCAAGAGAAAAGCACAGAAAAGACAGAAAGAGAACAGGAAGACCAACAGCAGACATTTTTGACAGGCAGCTATAACAGAGTTATCTTGCAGACTCAGGACATCAGACTGTAACACTATGAACTAACACATAAAGCTCTGGAGAAAGATTTGACATATTTCACTTCTTCAAGTTCTTTTGGAAGGGAAAAAAGACATGGACTTGGGTTCATAAGTCCCCAAAGCAGGAAAGTTCCTTTCCATCTCCTCAAATGATAATTTAATCATTACCATAAGATCATACCTTGTAGAAAACAAATCCTGGGCTCTGGATGTTTCTGGACAAGCCGTCCCATGAAGAACTCGCTGTCAAAATCCTCTGTTCGAACAAAAGCTCCATATTTGCGAAACCCAACTTCATAGGGAGTGAACTCACACCATTCTAAGAACAAGCCAACAGGACATTTACTCATCTCAGAGTAAACATGGGTGAAAATAATTACCTGATATCTGTTCATACAAGGGAGACAGAAGCAACTCTCCCTCCACTTTTCACAATCACTATGGATTTCCCTGCCCCTCTTCTCTAGCCTCTATGTACATATGATTAACAAAAACTCTCGTGAAGGCTTTAATTCTGTCTTTCTCCATCCTGACTTTGTTAATATGGAAATAACCTGCCTATTTTACTTTAAACCATTTTGATGGTTCCCTTTTCCATCCAAAGTGGAAGCTACATTATTTTTCTCAGCTTTTCTTTGCACTACCTACCATCTCCCAGAAACTACTACAGTACTGACTTGGTAACTCCATTGACCCACTGCGTCAGACTTCATGTCTGCTTATCAAAGTGTCCCCTCATGCTTGAAAGATTTCCACAGAGACCTGAAGAAGAAGGGTCATCCAGTCCAGCTCCTGAGCCTGCACAGATCAACCTGACAACACACAGCATGTGTCTGCAAGCATTATCCAAATGCTTCTTGAACTCTGGCAGGTTGGATCAAGTTGAATTCACTGCCATACACACACACTCCTTCAGAATAAAACAAACAAACAAATCCCATAATGGTACACAGATGGACACAAGCATTTGTGTTCCTGTTTCACTCATCTATCCCCACTTGTTGCATCACGTTTAAAGTTTCAGTGAAGGACTGGTCTTCATATTTTTACTGTAAGAACTCAGGCCACTAAAACATACAATTTTGATGATGCATACTACAAGGTGGCCAATCCATCACTTCATATGAATCCTACACAAATATTGTGTCTGAGACTATAGAAGAAAGTGGATTCCTTATCACCAAGGACTCTAATTCTTTGATTCAGACAGAGACACATGTATTACAGGAATCTTCTCAGCTCCTGAAAATTTCAGGCATTTTCTAGCAAAACGTGGACTGGCCAACAGTTCTGAATCTCATTTCTCCATTTTAGCCACAATGAAGACGTTTGCTATCAGAATTATAATACTCTGCCAATCAGTCTCCTATTGCCTCTTGCAGTACCAACTGCTGCTTGAGCTGTATTTCCTGTTATCAGCTGCTCACTACCAAAGGACCTGGACAGATGAAAGAAATTTATGGACGTTAGCAAACAAAAATAAATTTCCATGTCCATACCTGCAAAGTCACCACTGCTCATATTAGGTCTCACATTGACAGCTGCATAGATAGGATAAGGGTTCTGGGCCCATTTCACTGCTTCCTGCTGATCAGACAGCTTTGATGGATCTTCCTGGACACAAGCAAGGAAGGAGGAGCACACTTAAGTCAGGTAAGTTCTGTACACATACTTTGATAATTGGAAGCTGTTGCTTAGCATTTCTGATTAACAGCACTACTAATTCAAAGTACTTTTTCTTCTCCACTGTCCAGGCATATGCTTAGATTTGTCCAAAATATTTCTGCAGCTGCATATTTAGAATGTCTAATGTTATTAATAAACTAGTTACCCCTCTGATTTCCAATCTCAATTACATAGAAAATACTGCACAGTAACTTCATTCTGCAAAACCAACATCATTCTGTCAGGCTTAACCTGCCCAGTACAAAAGCTATTAATTTAATGAGAGTCTTTCCAAATAAAGTCTGCATTTTTCTGTAACACTGATCCATATGAATTAAAAATTCTTTGCTAAAGATACTATGTTTATTCCACAGCACTGCTTGTACCAAAACATCTCACAAAGATGGAGAGTACTTGGTTTCTTGACTCTAAACACATGTGCGGGTAGAGTTCCCACTTGAAAAAGAAACAGCAGTAAACATCCAAACATGAACAGTTTTACCTTCTGTTGTAGGAAATATTCCACAATAAGGCCCCACAAATCTGTAAAGGAAACCTTCCGTCCACTGATCTCCATCGCATTCAGCTCCTTAAAATAGTATTTCAGTCGTTCTGGGGAAAATGCCCCTGCTTTGCTGCTGGACACAGTACTCTGAGCTCTTCTGATTGCATCTTGAAGGTCTTTCTGTGACCAGTCAGGGTCTTGATACAACGTCGATAAACACCTGAAAATGCTTTTATTAATGTCATCAGTAATAAAGACCCTTGCAGGAACAATAATTTTAGATAGTTATAATTAGTTCTCCAGCACTTAAGAAGTCTAGCTAAAAGAAGAGTAAAGAATCCATAAATAAAGGATCTCTGAACTCTAAAATGTGCTGAAAATCCTGACACCTACAGGACATCTTCATCCTGATTGCTAACCAGCCTACCAAGGATGTTCCAGGAAGCTATGCTAGCTATGGTAGCACCCATGAACCAGCTCATAAACATATGTTAACTCCAGAACACAACAGCCATGATAGGCTGGCTGATGGCAAGGGTGCAGCATGCAGCAGTAGAGGCCACAGCCTTCATCAAAACACAGGTCTGATTAAAGGAGAAGCTAGTTTGTACCATTGACTATCCATACAAACAGATGCCTACATTTCTTTGGAAGTGTCTCTGAATCAGAACGGGTGGGAGAATTAGGCACAGAGGAGTTAATTTAACACACAAAGCTCTGGAAGGAAGGATTACACTGTCAGGTTGCACAACTCCTCTATGAAATCGTTTCACAAAAACAAGGGATGACTTCATCACAGACTCCAAGAACCAAGTGACTGAAACATCCTAGCTACATCTAATATTTCAGCACATTGCTCCAGTCCACCAAAGGGCAAGACAGTGCCATGCCTCTCTTCAGCCACTTATGCCATTTTGGAAGGTGATGGCATAGTGGCCTGCATGGACATGCTTCCAGTGACTTGCACCACCTCAGTTAACCTCTTGGCAAGAGTAGGGGAATGAGGAAGTTTCTTTAAGTGCTCTGAGGTAATACACAGAAGTTTCATTCATGTAATACGTGCTAATATTCAACTGTCAGGTTTGCACAAGAAGCAGATTCATAAATTTAGCCAGTAGTTGTATGAGTTGGACATGATACTGAATCTCTTAGACTGTTCAGGATCACCAGCAGAACTCACAGGCGAAAACTTGTAAAATACTTGACTTGCTGTCTGCCTACAGATGGCACAAATGTAATTTTGGCTTTATTTTGCACCAGTGCTACCATCTTCACCTCTAAGTTTCTGAATCAATGCTGCATGCAGCTTACCAAGTAGAGCCAGAAATCCCACACAGGTATATTGCAGCATCCAGAAGGCCCAGCTGCTGCAGCCCAGCAAGACTGCCATAGAATGATGTCAGTGCTCTCATCCCACCTCCAGACCCCAGCACCGCTATGACAGGAACCTGCAGACAGCAAACTCAGCAGTCACAATCACAGACTTTGGATTGCCAATAAATTACAGAACTAATCCCATTTCAGCCTCATTTGAATAAAAAATCGAGATAAAAATCTCTACTTCTATTTAAATTTCAAGTAATTTCAGATTTGATTTCAAGCTGAACTTCTTTTTCTATTTTGTAATTGAAATATATTGCTTACTATAAAGCATAGAGGGGTCATCTTAGGGACAGCAACTTACTGAAATTGTTATGTATATTATCACACACTTACTTTCATACAATACACATATAAGAGGCAATTATTCTTAGGACACCAGCCAAATACCACCAAAGAAGGTATCAGGCTATGTAGATGTAAGTATCCTCAAATAAGCAATTAAGAATCTATTCCTGTTGTGTTTCATTTTAAACATTCTGAAACAGACTTTCCCATCACGATTCCAAGCCCAAAGCCCAAGATACAAGAGTTCAAGTAAAGTACATTCACTCTGAAATTTTAATGTTTTGTGCTCCACAACACACACCCCCCCCCTCAAAATTTAAGAAATATAACAATATTTGAGACTCTAGAACGGAAATGTATCAGGGATATATCTCACATTATAGTGAATGAAAATATGTTTTCTATTGGTTACAGGCAAGGATTCCTGTACTGCCTAATTATCAGCCAAGCCTAAAGGATTTTACCAATCTCACCACACCACTGTGCTCAATACCTCATCTTTTGGAGGGGATTCTTTTAGGCCAAGAGTCTTCCTCAGTGCCTCAGAAACTACTTTCTTCCTTTTGTCCAAAAATTCTCTCTCCTCCTTACAGAGATCAAAACCCAGACGTATATCAAGATCCCAAGTGCTGAAACAGAAGAAAAAAAACCTTGAAATTTGGGAGGATTTGTAATCAGCATGGAAAAGCAATTTTTATGAACACACAGTCTAGGTGCTGATCTGAATTGGATCAAACTCTCAGGTGAAATTTTAGCGTATACACCAGTTACTTTGTACAACAGCTTTTGGAATTAAAGATTAAAATTCTCCATATTGTATTTCTCCTTTAATGTTTAAATTCAAAGCTTCTGTCAAACGGTACTCAGATTAAGCTTCAGGAATTTCACGAAGGAAGAAAAGACTCTTGGTGAAGAAGATTGTATGAGTGATTTCACTGTATCAACATGAACAGTGAAATGAGGGGCAGAGCAATTTTAAAACAGAAGTTTCTGAACTCAAGAGGCAGAAGGGGGCAACTGAATACCAATTCACTTGTTATGAGTTTGTAAAACAGGAGCAGGATCTTCAGTTGATGACTGGATACCAAATGACCCTATCAACTTACAAGCCAACTGCTTGGCTTTCTGTTATTTTTTTCCTTTTTACTCTTTACTTGCATCCTTTATCTATTTTGTAGTTCAAGCTCTTCACACACCAAGACGTCCTTTTCTATCTGTCAGTACATCACTGCATATATTCTGGGAAGCATCTGTGCCTGACAAAACTACTTAATATTTACACCAACAGCTATTTCACATTTAAGTATTAGGAACACAAAATTTGTGCAGATGTCAGCAGGATTGACACCAGTCCAATAGATAGTATCTGCAGAGTAGTCACAGCCTTCAGAAGAAAAATAATCAAAGTTATTTTACTTTAATCTATCCCAAGAGCTCAATGGAGTGAAGAGACCTTCCCAGAACAACAAGGAGAGTCACTCAGTTCCTTTACTATGAGAATAAAGGTCTTTCCTGATTTTCAAAGGACTTTGGGGTTCCCACTCACCTCTCTTCAATTTTCAAACTCATATCCAAACTTTTTCCCTGTGAAGAGAGAGAACACATCTTGCAATTGATAGCAATTACACAGGTGGAACTACAAAATAGAGGTTATGACATCAACAGAGTCACCATTTACTATCCAGAACAGCACCCTCACCCACTAAATGACATCTCTGGAACACCTTTCCCTTGCACCTATTTCAGACATTTTTATTGGTCTCTGCAGAAAGCAAAAACCTACTCAGAGGGCAGTGTGAAAATTACTACTTCTACAAGTGTCCTCCTCTGATATTTTTTTCATATCCTGAAAAGACTTTTTGCCTTGGAAAGTGATGAACTTTATGTTTATTTTGCAAGACCCAACCATGAAAACATATTTGGAAGAATTTCACTGGATAATCTGACTACTTCATTCTAGGTATCCAAGAAAACAGCACTCCTGAGAGTCACATGTTGCCTAACTTTCCAGACACCTAAAGGCAATGGAGGAAAAGGTTATCTCATGCATGTTAAAGCAAGAGCAAAATATTGACATTACCTCTCCCAAAGAAACGATTCTATCAACTTTTTCTCCAATAGGAAGGGAATTAACTGGCACAGTCCCCAATCCCAGAACTGTAGTATGCTTTTCAATATCAGGGTTCATGCCATCCTAATAAAAAGCAAAATCTTATTTGAGATTCACAGAAAAAAGTGAAAGATATGATTTCCATGTGTCAAAACAGCAAACAATTCTTAATATCACTATAGCTTAATCTTTATGAAAAGTCCAAGGCTTTTCGAGGGCATCCTGCTTTCTGCTTGACAGGTCTTTGCAGGGTTATTTCTTTCACTCAAATAGTTTCTTTGCTGTTTTTGTTGTTTGGTTTGGTTTAGTTTTAGGGGGGTTTTATTGGTTTGTTGTTATTGGGTTTTTTTAACATACCTGTCTGTCACAACCAAAAAATCTTCAAGTACAAAATTTCCCCCACAAATAGTTGTGTTCTGGCATGTGTCAGAAAACTCACAAACAAACTTGTGTTCTGTCTTCAAAGCAAGATTCAGAAAAGATACCAAAAAAGGCAACAGTATTAGACATACATAAAAAATACTACAAAATAGGAAATAACATAATCTCTTTAGGGACATGTGGCAGCATGTAATTTAAAAAAAAACTTCAAAAGCAGAGCAACTTAAAGTTTGCCAGGAAATATTTGAGTTTTCTGCCATGTAGCAAGATCTCTTAATACAGAGCTGTGTGCAGACTCCTAAATGTAAAGAGGCACATTGAAAACCCCTCATAGGAGAGGGTCACACTCAAGCCTACAGAGCCTCCCAGGGCTCAGTCCTCAGGACTCAAACTGCAGTTCTCGACACTGCACCTCAGAGAAAAAATAGGCTGTCACGCTTCTCACACCTCAAACTGAAGTCAAACCAGAAACTACCCACAGTCTTCACAGGTGTCTTCTGAACAATAAGTGCTCTCCTGAGTCCAATGTCCCTCTAAGCTCACTGTCCTCCTCCTAACATGCATAACATGCATTTAGGTGCAGGGCAAGCAACACTACCACATTCTTGGCACTCTCCTACATCTGATGAGAGAGAAAAGGTCAGACTAAAGACTTCTGTGCTCTATGCCACTTGCTGAAGGAGTATGTTTTGCTAGTTACCAGGGTGGTTTGGCTGAGGTTCACCACATGGGGCAATCATGGTTGACTTCTACAGTGTTTTTGCTTGCCTGGCTGAGTTTTTCACCACTCAAGTCCACGTCTCTCTCTTCAGCTCATGTTTGCTGCCTAAAGAACCCCCTGGCAAAGCTGTTCTTCCATATCCTTCTTTGTGTCCTCTTCTCCACAGCTGCCTCTAGAGTAGTCAAGATCACCATTTGCAATCATGCTACCAACTGTTTGTGGGAATAAAAACCATCATAGAATAAAGAGTTTCCTCATTTTTGGAAAATGGATATTCAGTCACTACATGGGTACCTGGAGAAACTGCAAAGAAATAGACAAAGCTAAATAAACCTCTGCAAGTGGTAACTTATCTACAAGGTTCTAATAGAAAAGACTTCCTCTAGAGCATCTAAAAAGATGAAAGTTAAGATGTCTTCATGTAGCAAGCATATGCAGAGTCGGATTTTTTTAATCCCTGAGTTTGAACAGATGTTAAATTTTTGGGGAGGGCATACTCTTAAGGTAATTTCACCTCCTTACACAGTGTCAAAGACCCAATGCACAGTCTGACATTTTTAAAACAAATAAATAAAAAATAGTCGCGTGTAAAATACAATGATAGATAAAAACCTATCTCTCAGTAAACTTTGTGGAATCAGCATGGATGCTTACCTGTAGGAGAGATATGGTTTGCTCCAGCTCCACTTGCAGTTCTGGACACATTTCTTTATCCACATGAAAGACAAACGAGGTACCATAATCCTTCTCATTGTCTGGTGTCCAAGGAATAGACAACTGCTTTTGATATGCCCCTGGGACAGACACCTTGACCTCACAGCATCCTGTGCATTAGAAAAAGAACTTTAGGAGCCATTTTTTGAAAATCAAGTACTTATTAAGTGTGACTGAGACTATGAAATCACAAGTAAAAACTATTTTGTGGTACCTAGTAGAAAATACCCAATATTATTAATTATTGAAAAGTCAAAGCACAATTGACTTTGAAAGTTAATTTTGTAGTCAGTAAGTTAAAATGCACTGTATAGACAGAGAATCAAGTCTCCCCTCTGTCTCAAGGAACAAACATGTTGAAGAGTAGTGCTGACTTAAACTCTCCAACCAGCCCTACCTTGCTGTTTCTCTTTTGTGTTTTCCTCTTTGTTGACAGTGCCTTGCAGTGTCAAGCAAGGACGAACCTGTGAAAAAAAAGAAACCAGCTCTGGTTATACAATTTTTAGTCCACTTCTTTGTTGAAGTTTAATTCACCTGATATATTAGTGGTAGGTTTACAGCTGCAAGCTGTTCAAAAAAACATTAAGCATTGTTTTGTTATTTCAAATAAAGGCCAAGTTTTGTTTCAGTAGGACAGGATTATTTGCTCTTGTTTCAAAATAAAAACCACCCTTTCTATTCAGGTACCGGTTTTTTTTTTTACAACCAGTACTTCATAGTTACGAGTTACCACCTGGTGGTTTTCTGGTTTTTTAATTTTTATTAATGTATGTATGAGTACCTATTCAGAACTTGTTCAGATCCAAGCAAGCATTTCATAAATTTCTGTCCCACCTTGTCTACATCCTCATGAAATTTTGTCTCTTTTACCATTCAGCCATCATCTTACCCTCTAGGACAGTAGATGAGATCTTTAACTGGCCACAATTGCCCTAAAAGACAAGAAACTACTCCGCTGCTTGAATATAAGATTGATTTGCGAAAGGAAATTGGAACACAAAAGCTTCCTTCCTATGAAATAGTTTTCAGAACTTTGATGTTTAATGCCACCAATTTTTCAGGAGAAAAGAAGTTGAAACTCTACATTTCAACCATTATCCTTTTCTCCTTACAAAAAAACGTTACTTCAGTCCCTCTTCTTTCAAGGAAGAAAAGAGGCAGTAACACCTGTATTTTTACTATATAACACACTGATTTTCTTCGATTGATGAACAGAAAAGAACAGGGAGTGGTCTCCTACTTAATAATGCCATTGATAAAAGCTTAGAAATAATATGTGTTAAAACAAGAAGACGGACTCTGCCTGTCCAGCATCTAGGCTAGAAAACACAGTACAATCTTCAAGACTCACTTGTCTCCTGAAGACATTTTTTACAATTTTTATAGCAGCCTTACTGGGAAAAACCAAACAAACAAAAACCTAAAAAAAACCCCTGCACCTTTCTGTAAGTTGGTATCAAGTTTAAAAATGTAGGAAGATTTTTATGTCAACAAATTTTTAAAAAAGAGAGAGGCAGATCCTGGAGAGAATAGGAGCTATTTGGAAGCAGGACTGTAACACTCAGCAATCCTTCTCCTCTTGCTACTAAAAACTTATCTTCAAGAGTGAATCACAACACACATGATTCTGGCTTCCATATACTCACCACAAGGACTCCGTTGGTCAGTACCTCTGTAGGGGCATCTGAGCTGTGAAAGCAAGAGATTTATTGTAAGTGACGAATGGTTTTAACTTTCCTTCATCCTACTTCACAAACTAATTGGCTGAATAAGCAGTGGGGTGAAAAGGTCCTCAGCCTGGGAGATCCAGACAAACACCAAGTATATTTCCCTTCACAAAAGAATGGGAGCTGGGAAAAACTGAAGAAAAAAATTTGTCTGCAAATATAAGCATGTGCTATAAGATCTCCCCATCTCAGTTATTTTGATAACCTAGAGAAAAACTGAACTTAGATAGACTATCAGATAGATAAAGTATTCATTTGTGTATTTTGCAAGGTTAACTGAAAACTTTCCACTCCTAAATAACTAATCTATAAAGTGTTCACTTACTTGCCATGAAGTACAGCAAAATTTTATTTCTTTTTTGGTACCCCCAAAAATTTGGTGTCTGGAGCATTAAGGATACTTTTGGTCAGCCATCAGTGAATCAACTCAAACACAACAGAGAACTATAAAGCATTAGCCTTTTTATGGAAGGACCCTGCACAGAAAATGCAACTGACAACATTGCAGAACACAAGTTCATTCAGCTCTTCAGGTAAGACTCACCACTTCTCCAAGTAAAACTCTACATCCAGCTCTTCATTAGCCTTTGAAAATAAAAGTCAGACATTGGTGACCCTTGATCCTGAATATATGAGACATTTTTCCAAGAGATGAAGCTTTTCTCCTGTTACACAGTAATAGTAACCTCCAGTTAAAATAACTGGGTTTGTTCCTTTTAAAAATGTTCCAGTTAAAATTGGAAATGGTTAAACTTAGCCTTTTGTTTTTGTTATTTAAACACTCCTCTCCTTCTGGAATTGTCCTATATGACCAGACACATATACATTTGAAGACACAAACGCACAGAGGTGAGAGTTGGCTCTCAGATCCATTACTCTGCTAATGAGAGAAAAAAAAACCTCCTCTGGCTCAAGAGCCACTGCAGCACCATCTCTGCAAACAGCTTCTACGTGAGGCTTTGGGATTCCTCCCACTTCTTATTGCAGCAGCTTGCACTCTTAACTCCTTGCTGTCTTTGTCCTCTACAGACTTTGTTCCAGCCAAAGTCTTTTCTCCTCCCATAGCATACAGCAAATATTTGATACCAGACCTAACACAGCTTTTAAAATAACAAAGTAGAAGCCAGTTTGGGTTATTTTCTTTGCTGAAGTTGAAATTTTCACTCCCTTAACTACAGATCAAGCTGACTTAAGCATTCAGCAAATGGATAGAGTTAGTGGGAACAAGGGAGTTACTAAGCCTCCTTCCATGATCATAAATCATTTGGAGTGCCTGTGACACTGCCCAACACCTCCCTGTGAACTGCACACCAGTTAGTCTGCTTCTGACCACACCAACAGTACTGAAGCCCAGTTCCTCAAGAAAACACATCATTAGCTCACCTTTAACCCAGACCTATTGTAGCAATGTGTTTGTGGCATTACAAAATAGATCAGTCTGGTGATGTGGCTTTACCCATGTAAAACAGGCTGTCTTGTAAGTCCATGAACAGGTGCACAGGGCTTGAGAGCAGCTGATATGCACCAGAGTCATCCACAGGAAGCAGAGGTTAAATGTACTGAACGTAATCCAGACGAAAAAAGCTTCTCTTAGGCTTTTGACTTATTAGATATAGTGATAACCTTTGCAGCAATAAACTTGGTTTTTGCAAACTGATGATGACTAAATAAGGCAGTCCCCACAATGATTACTGACTGGAAACGCCTTTCATTTTAAAACCAGCTTATGTTCCTCTAAGTCTCATGAAAAACAAATCCCATTTAAAGATGTTTTACCATTTCTGAAAGACAGCAGTAATTCCACATTTTATTTAACTGGAGCATCCCAAAGACCGTGGGAAACACACACATAAAGTTACTGAAGAACTTGGAAACATCTCAGTTGACAGTAAAACCATATGTGCTGTCATCACTCATTGATTCATTTTCCCTTCTGTCTTCTCCA
This sequence comes from Ifrita kowaldi, assembly GCA_013398055.1. Taxonomy (NCBI): domain Eukaryota; kingdom Metazoa; phylum Chordata; class Aves; order Passeriformes; family Cinclosomatidae; genus Ifrita; species Ifrita kowaldi. Next base: position 701,144 of record VZRS01007687.1, on the reverse strand, counting down.
ACATGGATAAATCAAGCAGCAGGCACTGCCAGATTTGTGCAGTGATGAGCTGCAGCCACTCCCAGCTGAGCCAGGGACTCACCTCGGGGTTCAGCCTGAAGGTGCGCAGCAGGGGCTGACACGGCTTCATGCCCCCCACGTCAAAGACGATAGAGGTGAGCTCATCACTCACAAGGACATCCTTATCATAGAGGGTCAACTCCAGAATGTTCTAAAAGCAAACAGAAGCAAGCAGCCTAAGAGGAAGGGGCAGAAACACTGACAAACCTGGGTAGCTGTGTACAATAGACACTTTGGGCATTGATCAATACCCTTCCCCTTTCCCAGTCCTGAAGAAAATCAAGTATTCTCAGCAGGGCTTACAGCATAGTTAAGCAAAAAATGCTCCTAGTTGACACCATTTAGCTGAAGTATTTTCTCAGCTTCCCAACTAGAGGGAGGCACCAGCTGAACGCATGTGGCAGTACTCTCCACCAGCACAGGCACAGATTTGCCTGAGGAAGCAAGAGCAATTTCCATTCTTTCAGGATGACTCAGTCCAGGATATTACAGGGACCAATTTCTTCCTGCTCAGCACTGTCTCAGAACTGGCAAATTCAAGAGAAACTGAAATAGACACAAGGAGGGCATATGGCACCCAAATAATAGTCTTGCAGCAACTAGTTCTCGAGGAGACAAGACTGAACTTAGAATTGTGCTGGCAGTCTCCAGCAGTAACCAGGCTGAGGTCTCATGAGCCTGGAGGGAAAGAAAACGATCCCACACTCCAAAGTTTACCTTTCAATTTTCTTACCAGTCAAGTCAATTACCATTCCACATTTGTCACCAACCATTGTGGAAATGCACTCCAGGGAGGGGGATAGCTTTTGTTAATAGCCACCTTATTCCAAAGCCTGGGATGCTATTCAAAGCAATAGTGCCCCACTAAAGCTGATCTCTTAAAGTACAGTTTCCTCCCCCCTACCATTAGTGTCTACTTTGAGAATGAATGATGACAATCTGAAGACTTTGTTAAATACTGTATTAGGTCCTACACAGATAGTAGATGTACAGTCTCTATCCAAGAGTTTGAATTTGGTTTTCTCAATCATAGGAACTGATGGCAAAACTTGACTGAATGAACTAAGTGGCAGTGAGTAGAAATTTAGCTCCTGTGAAAGAAGCAGCAAACATCAAATAGAAACTTGCTTGATCAAGGAATTTCCTTGAACTCCACCAGGTAGTGCCATAACTTCCCTTTCCTGATTTGCATCACAAGGACGTTTATGGAAAATTCCAGCTGCAATTTTCATGAGAGTGCAGTTAACCACAGCAGTTTGTATCACTGGACATGCACAGTACAGCTTTTTGTACCACTGAAGACAACTGACACCTTACAAGCAACACTGGTCTTGAGGGTAATAAAGAACCCTTGGTTTTGAATGAAGTATCAAAAGGAAGCCAGTACAAAAATACAAGCAGTCCAGCCGGCTCCACAAAGTGTCCTTACCTTGACAGCACTATGGATTCTATACTGGAAAGTTTCATTCCATTCTGGGTTCTCAGAGTTGTCAACAACCTGAGTTCGGGAGACTCTGGGAGATGCAGTGGGCAGCTTTAGTTCCACATAGCAGTCTGCCTTGGACACTAGAGCAGAGAGTGAGAGACAGGCGCCAGAAAGACTTTATTCAAACATACTCTTTCCCGTGAGCTCCTTGTTTTCTAGATCTCATTGCATCATAGAAAAGCGCAAATTTAAGGCTGGACTTCTAAAGCAAAATAATGAAGTAAATGTCTTTAAACAGAAGCAAATTGAGTATTAGGTGCCTATATTTATTTTTTTCTGGTTCATCCAAATCATAAAGCCCTTAATAAAAAAGGCTACTATTTAAAATGAGGAAGATCAACTTTTAAAAAAAAGATTAACTGCTGATACCAGGCCTATTGCCTCTTGTCCTATCACTGGGCACCACTGAAAGAGCCTAAGCCTACGAAAGTCCAAGCTGACAACATCCACCACTCCTATACCCCTGTTTATTCTGGCCAGGAGCTGGGCTGACTGTTTCCATTCCCTGAAAATAAATTATTGTCCCAGAGTCCTTCTTTCTTCCATTTAGGGCCCCTTCAACAGCGCAAGTATGGGGACAACTCTTCACTCCAGCTGAACAGACAGGACATAGAAAAGAGCTCTTCACAGCATGATTCTGGCCCTCAGCCTCTCAGGAGGGTTTTCTGCTCCCTGAACAGCTATTTGGCATTCCAAGTAGTTTGATGTTGGATGCCAGATATAAACTTAAGGCAGACTACTTTACTCAATTTAATCTGAAGTAATTTAATATAAATGAGTTTTAAAGATTCAAATGCCCCAAACAGCCCTGAGATCTTTACACAGGTGTGTAAATGGAAGGGAATATGTACCATGCTATCAAAATCAGGAAGAGATAAAAAGCAGTTTATCAACCACCTACTTCCTTTAAAGTCTGCAATGACAAACAAATAGCAGGTACATGAAATAAAGCACTACTACAACTGAGAAAATGAACTTGAAAGCTAGAATTAAAGATTTCTACTTCCAGATTCAGAAAGAATGTTCAGCAGGAGCAAGGGTGAAACTTGCCATAACCAGAAGGCTGAATCCAGAGAAAGAAACACAGAATGGGCCACAGTAGAACAGGTAAAGAAGCAGGGAAGCAAAACACTACCAGGACTTACTTGATCTTGTTCTGCAACTGCTTAATCTGCAGATTTGCCTCACATAAAGCTTTAAAATACATTTACTATAATATACTTTATATTATAGATCTAATGCTTTACATGAGAAGTTTTTGTTGAGACATAAAGGCAGAGCAATGCGCATAGGCAAGAGGCTCCCTTAGCAATGCTCTCTGTGCTAGAGGTATGCACCAAAGAATCAACATGTTTTCATAATAGCTTGAGTAAATACTTACACACATCTGTACCCTTGATGTTTCTGGCTCGGAGGACTTTTACTGTTAGGTTGTAGTAAGGGTGCTTTTCCCACTGAAAAGAGAGAAACAAGCTCAGCATTTAGCTCAGTTGCAATGCCTGTTCTGTAACCACACTAGTATTAGACCAGAGAAATGGATCAGAACCAGCCAGCCCAAAATAAGCTATTAATGAATCAGTTTGGGAACACATGTGGCACTTCCAGTGTCCTGGAGGACGACTAAAGGAGCCTAGAAGGAAACTCAATTCCCTTCCAGCAACAGAATGAGTGATGTCTTAGGGTAACTCCTCATGGACTTCAGAAAACAAATTCCTTATTTAGGGATTCCTCTAATTATAGATCAGTTTTTAATTGCTTTGTTAGTACATTCTTGGTGAGCTAAAGTTGCTCAAATACATCCAGGACAGCTAGTTTAAGAATATTGGCCAAGGGCACAGTAATGCTTGAGTAAAAGCAGATGTGGCAAGAATCTTAGCAGGGTCTGAAGTCATAGAAGGCATACGCTGTTTACAATGAGAAAAAAAACCCCAAAACAAAACAGTTTCTTGCCAAAACACTTCATGGCAGTTTGAGTAAGAAAAGACAAAACTTAAATCCATTTTCATTCTGGACTGGTACTGGTATCAGCACTCTAAATATGCATGTGACTTTCCCAGCATAGACAAAAATGTAATCCTTACTCTTGAAAGCTTCTGGGAGACTATTTTTGGAAAGCAATATTAGTATCTACATGCCAGAACGTGAGGTGGAAAAAAAAAGTCTGACTAGATCCTAGAATATCATGAAGGAGAAGTGGGGGAAGGGCAGGGGTCAAAAGAGAACAGCTTGAGGTGATTTAGTACAGGGACTGCACATAAGTAATTGTAATAAGGCTCAGGACCAGAATGGGATTCTGCCTCATTTTCATCAGTTATGACACAATCCTGGCCAGCTAAGAACTTTTTCTATTCTTAAATCACATTTTCAAAACGCTTTGCACAAATGGTCATTACCTCACATCCATAATTTCAACATAGTTGGCTTGAGACCAAAATTTAATTTTAGTTATGTTAAGTATTCACTTACAATTAAATTCAACAGGATCTTCACTTACAACAAAATACTGCAGATTGACACATGAGGCACTGGAAGAGGCTGCCCAGAGAAGCCGTGAATGCCCCATTTCTGGAAGTGTTCAAGGCCAGGCTGGATGGAGCTCTGAGAAACTCGGTCTAGTGGAAGGTGTCCCTGCCCATGACAGGGGGGGTTGGAACCAGATGACCTTCGAGGTCCCTTTCAACCCAAACCATTCTTTAATTCTATGATTCTGTAGGCCCTGCATATCACCAACTGGGATCTCATGGAAACNACCATTCTTTAATTCTATGATTCTTGAAATACTATATAAAAAATGTAGGCCCTGCATATCACTAACTGGGATCTCATGGAAATCAGTGAATCCTGAACTGTTAAACTCTTCTTGAATGTTCCTTGTCCGATAAATGGAATTATACTACGTTTGTTAAGCAGTCACATCCTTGGTGAGTTTTCCTTATTTTTCATCTCGTGGAGATACTTGCCAGCTTTTGCAAAACAGGGTTTGAACAACAATAAAACCAAGGCATACATAGCATACTGAACATTTTTGTATTAAGCAAGCACCATCCACCCTGACCAACAAGCAAAGAGCAAAAACTACATGAATCACCTAAGATATCTCACATGCAGATACCAATTAAATTTGTGCAAATAAAATCCAGTTATACTATTACTAATCTTAAAGGACACTTACTTGCAGAATTGACATATTGAAGACACTCAATTCCTTTATTTGTTTTTGTGAACAAGACATGCCTTCACATCGAATTTCACCATGACTTCCACCCTTCAGATGCTAGTTTTTTCCTCTTTAAACCTATCCTAATCACCTTTCTTTTATTCAATCCCTGACACTAGTTTCTCAGGCAAAGGCTGACCACCTTTCCACTTCATCAAGTGGGGGGAATGGATTACAGAAGGGAATTCAAGATTGTGTATGTTATTCTCACCAGCTTCCTAAAGTTGCTGCAACTCTTCAATTTGTTGAGACATGAAGCTACATAATCACACCCACATGGCTGCGAAAGCAATCCTCACTCACATAGCCTGCCTATCACCTGGAAATCAGACACTATCAGCAGACAGAGCACAGAGCACCATGAAGATAGACTATCCCTCTTTTATTGCATACCATCAGTCAAAAATGTATTTACATGCTCAAAACAAAGTCCTTTCCAAATGTCTCTAACACCTTTGATTTGCAGCCAGTCATTACACAGATGAGGATACATTTCCCACACCCTGATCATAATTTAAGGGCCTAAAACACAACAGAAATTCCACTGTGCTCCCAAGCCTGTGCGATCAGATACGCCAGAACCTTCTCTTAGGCCGTTTGCACTTATCTTTCAGCAAAGGCACAGCAAGGTCATAGCATGTTGCCAGGTGAGCTTGCAGAGTAATGAAGCATGGGAGTATCAGATATGCTCTATCTGAATGATCAGGAAAAGGATGGCAAGAAATCTGTATGGGAAATGGGCAAGGAATAATGATGACAGCTCTGCCTGTACCAGCATACATAACAGCATACCAGTGTATGTGACTGACGCAAGCAACTAACTGCTGCTTTGCATTTTAATGATTTTTCAGAATCACTGCTTTTCCAGAGCTCAGGAGTGCATTAAAGCAAAAAAAGAAAAAACCTCCTTTAAATCCTAAATCCTAAAATGAGGGTACAAGGCTGAATTTTCACATACTTAACTTTGCAAACAACTGTCTGTACCTTTCATCTAAACTGATGCTGATGCAGCAGGAAGAGACTGTAAAACAAGTCATCCCAGCTACAGGACCAAGTAGTCTTTACTTTCATATAGTCCAGGATACCTGCTGTTATACAGTGGTATGTAAGTGCTGGGATCCACTCCACAGCTCTCAGCGCATGCGGAGGACTCACCATAAGCCTGCCAGACTCATTACAAAAATGTTGTCATAGCAAATAAAGACATAACTTCTAAGACGTATTTTGTGTTCACAGCTACTGGGAAAATCAGGTAGCTCAAAGAAATGTGCAGTTTACCAATGGAGCACTTTCTCCCCATCTTATTCCTGCTCCCAAAGCAACACTGCTGCCCATCATTCCTTTCCTTGTGGCCAAAGCATCACAAGTTTGCTTTTAAACCCCAAAGCAAACCCCTGATTTTCCTGGGCACCCCTTGCACTGTCCTTCCTCCCTCAGGAGTATGCATCTGCGACCATGAAAGGAGCCTAAGAACCATGGTCTTCTAGCAGTCAGGATTTACAGTTAGCCAGGAGATGAGCAGTGCCAGCAGCTCAGTAACACAGCAGTGGCAAACACCAGGCTCACTCTCAGTTTATTGTTGTTTGCCTTTAGAAGTGAAATTGAGGCAAAACTGTAGAAAATTAGAGATCTGATCATGTTAAATTCACCTACAAAGCCAAAAGGCTGATCTGCTGCCCCACCCCTTGCTCAATTGTTATCAGTTAGTCAATACAAAAATCTCTCCCTACAGCCAGCAAAATTTTGTATAAGTAATGTCAATTATTTATTTATTTAAATAGTGAGTGCCTGAGGAAAAGTATATCCAGGGGTTTACAAGTTAATGGAGGCTAGCACAAGCCTCTTCTAACCTGATCTCCCAAGCACTAAACAATAATATTAAAAAGGCAACAAGGCCGCTTTTATCACACAGCAAGCAGAAGTGCAGAAAGATATACAAGCAGCAAGTTGTCTTGTGACAAGTAATGGTCCCCTCAATTTTAAGTATTATATTGAGGGGTTGGCGTGACAGGACACAACAAGGCTGATCCACTTACAGATCAAATCTCCAGTCAAAGGCTCCTTCACAAACATTTAGCTTAATTCAAAATTGAGGTTATTGGTCCAACCATCTTATACAATGAAATGGTTTCACTCCAGCTAAGGGACAAACACGTCAAAACCACTTTATCTGTTGTGGTTGCACTGCATTATGAATGGGAGCTGAAGCCCCATCATTAGTCTTTGTCTACTTGAGATCATTAATCCCTGCAGGATAAGATAGAAAGGAGAAAAGAAGGCAACTGTAATCAAGGATATTTTGCAAGAAAACACATAAGCATGATTTTGTGTCTACTGATGAAAAGTGTGGTATTCTGGACTCTCCCCACAAAAAAGTACTTGGCATTAGCTTAATTCTGCTCCCCAAAACCTAAGGAAACACAGACCTGCTCTGGATTTCCTCACGCAGACCCTAAATTTAATAAAAGCCTGAAATCTCCGTTAACACTGTCATTAAGGGAAAAGTCTGGATAACAATAAATATTTTAATTCCTGCACAATGCAGGACTGGTTTTCCACACGTGCAGCCACAGGAAGTCACTCCTGAGCACATCAGCTGCGGAATGCCATCTCAAAAACAGCACCACAAATTGCCTTACCCGCCAACGATAGAACCCAGTCTCTTTCCTCTCCTTCCTTTGGAAAAGCACCGCTGCCAGAAAAGGCAGCGCTCGGGGTGGAAATGGGCCCCGCAGCACCTCATGGAACATGGGAAAAAGGTCCTGCTGTCTCTGCAGAAAAGCTGACAGGGAAGCCCAGAGAACAAGGAGAGTCCCCGGACGCCTGGCTGCGAAGCGCTGTTTGCTACAGGCTCATCTGAAGTTTTGCGCAGGACTGGGCTGTGCTCCAGCTGTGAGCAGCGGAGGTGTGGCCCACACTTGCCAAACAAGCCAGCTCAAAACCTCGCTGGCAGGTTTTTCCAATATTGCTACAAGATAAGGGCAGCAAAGCAGCACCAAACGGGGAAGCCCTGGGCAGGAGGAAGCACCACTTTGTGATCCAGTCGCGACATCAAAATCCCCAGTCCAGATTTTCTTGGAGAGTTCCAGCAACCTGATGTACAACTATGGTCATTTTAAACCCTTTTCAGAGCTTCAGCATAACCTACCAATATTTTTAAATAGAAATAATTTGGCCTGAAGTAAAGCCAAATTTGTCACTGACTGTAGCTGTTCAGAGTTTCAGGGAGGCCAGAGCAGAGACACCACAGTTTGGTCTGCCACAAGATGCCTCAGGGAGTATCAATTCCCTACCATATCTCCCCTCTCACTATGAGTAGCCTCCACAAGTTTCCTGTTTTTCCTCATTTCCATATAGTACAGTCTTGATTCTTCCACCAAAGGTTCTCAAAAAACTGTACAAGAGACAGGACAGATTTTTTAGGGGTCTATCATGCCTTAAAAAATAAGTAGTGAAGGAAATAGTTTACTAAAAGTGACTAGCTTATTAGCAGCCGCTGACAGTTGTCCTGCTGGAGCTTTTTATCAGAGCTGAAATTTATAAACTGGAACTGCAGACCAAGTACCAAACTTCAGTGCTACAACAATTAAAGTGGCAGAAAATGTGTGAAAGCCAGTAATGCAGCATGTCATTAGCTCCATGCAAACATGACAATGTGACACATTCTCAGCAAGGTCCCATTCCTTAATCATTTCCTGTCATTAGTGTCAGTCACCAGACTAGAATTTAGGAAAACTAATAAAAGCATAAGCTTGGACATTTCAAACACAAACAAGTCAGCACTAGGTGGTGAATTCACAGAATGAAGAGTCAACACACGAGCAAAAAGCAAACATAATGCCATTGTGAAACAGCCAGCCACTGCCACAAATCTCTCATGTCTTACTAAATGGTGCAGCAGACACTGGGCTGAAAAGCAATTTCTTTGCTTTTCTGCTTACCACTACACTAAAAGTGAAGGACTGCAGCACTTGTCCTATGAAGAAAGGCTGAGAGAGCTGGGGCTGTTTCAGCCTGGATAAGAGAAGGCTCCAGGGAGACCTCACAGCAGCCTTCCACTAAAGCGGGCTTTTAAAGAGGGAGGGTGACTTTTTATACTAGCAGATAGTGACAGGACAAGGGGGAATGGTTTTAAATAGGGTAGACTTAGATGAGATGTCAGGAAAAAATTCTTTACTTAGGGGATGGTGAGGCACCAGAACAGGTTGCCTAGAACACTTGTGGATGCCTCATCCCTAAAAGTGTTCAGTGCCAGGTTGGGGCCCTGAGAACCTGATGCAGTGGGTGTCACCCTTGCCCATGGCAGGGGAGTTAAATCTAGAATATCTTTAGGGTTCCTTTCAACCCAAACCATTCTATGACTATCATATTAGGTTTTATTTATCTTCAAAAAAATGCAGAAGTATTAATTTTTTTACATTTAATCTAATACAGTTTGACTATAAATTATAGGAAAATCTAGGTGGCCTCACAGTACAGTGAGAGCATGGAGAAATCACATTTATTCTAGTTTATTACAGGCAGTGTATAAACCCTCTATTTTGTCCTGAGTGCCCAATTGCATATAAATTAGGCTTACCTGCCTTCTGACGCTCTCTCCTCTTCCAATGAAATCTCACTCAGCACAGGGATCTCATGTTTGAGAATTTCTCTTGAATTTCTCAAGAAAAACTGAAAGCTTTTTAGAACATACGCTTAAGAATTGTTTCATAGTCAACAAGAGATCATCCATTAGCAGTGTTTTTGTGCAGTTTTAGCCATCTACAGCCACTGTTGTCAGCAAACTTAATATCTAAAGAGAAACTACTTGGTTTTGTTATCTCCCAGCAGACTAAGAAAACAAGCAAGCAAAATGGCACCAAAAGATGAAGAAAATAAAGCCTCCCACCTGGTAATTTTACTTCTGCTTGGATTAGCATGCCCAAAGGGGTAAGGTAGATGTGTATCTACATTGCAGTTTGGGTTTTTTTGTCAGAAAGCATTAAATGCCATCATCCACTATACCATGTATTATTTAAAATGTGCACAGATACGACAAGGGACCCCTTTTTGTCCCATTAGCAGCACTAAGAGGAGAGTTGAGATGCAGTATATAACTAGAAGAGATAAAAATTTGAATGGATGCAATCAAGGATAGGATTTGATTTGGGTTTGGGGTTTTTTTTGTCTTCTCCAGAAATACCAATATACTCAGTTGTACAATTTATTCATCAGTGACTTGGATGAAGGGACACATGCCTCCAAGTTCACTGAGGACACAAAACTGAGAGGAGTGGCTGAGACTTCAGAGTGCTGTGCAGCCCTTCAGAAGTGCCTCGACAGGTTGGAGAGATGGGCAGGGAAGAACTGTCTGAAATCCAACAAAGGCAAATGCAGGGTCCTGCACCTGGGGAAGAATAACCCCAGGCACTAGCACAGGCTGGGGGCCGACCTGCTGGAGAGCAGCTCTGCCAGGAGGGACCTGGGGGTCCTGGTGGACAA